>VFFE01007500.1:824853-865282 GCA_008921705.1 Burhinus oedicnemus
CCCCCCCCCCCCCCCCCCCCATTTTCACATTTAGATATGGGTAGCTGCAGTGTAAAACAGAGGTATGTATTTTTGTATGCTTAGGACATGAGAAAGGGCACAGTGCTTTCTGTTTCGGCAGCTGTTCTCAGAGGCCAGTGTGCTAACTGTATTTATTTACTAGTGGGTTGTTTTGGTTAGGCTATTTTTTTCCCCAGTATAACTTTTTGCAATTCTGCTGTAATCAGTGGACATGCTTTCCCTTTCTTACACCAACAGAGATTGGCCCAAGAGAATTTCATGGATTATTCCCTTTTGACCTCTAAATTCCCCAGGTTAATATTTTTTCCTGCATGGTTCTTCCATTACCATCTAGCTCTGAATGCATCCTCTTGGTGTGTGAAATAGCAGAAGTATATGCCACGTGCTATCTGAGGACATGAGCCATAACCCTCAGAAATGAATTTGCTGCTTATCTAACCCAGAAGACATTGAAGAAATTACATTTGGATGAATAATGAAAGTATATTGGAGTCAAAGAAAAATGGCAGATTCTTTTTGACAGCAACCGTGGTTTCTAATGCTTCCTTAATTTTCACTTACACATATCTGAAGTGACGACTAATCCAATGAAATGTGCAAAATTGCCTGTGTAAATCTGACTTTCATAAACAGGAATTGTATTAAAATTTCATAAAGCATTCCAACATTCAGATCTAAACTTACTTTTGTGATGCAAATAAATGTCACATATGTATATCTTCACTGTTCAAATTTCCAGTACTTCTGGAAGAAGCATTTTCATCCACTTGAAAACAGCGTCTTTCTCTGCAAAAGTTACTCACAGCAAGAGCAACAGTGTTTCTTTTGAACAGTAGCAAATGTGTTGCTTGCACCTGGATTAAAAAACTCTCAAGACTGACTTTCCCTCTCCCTTCCTGTTCAAATTGTGAAATTGGCCTGAAAATAATAAATTATTTTTTTTCTTTCCTGTTTCCGAGTCTTTCTGATGCTCTATGTTAGGATCAAGGTAATGGGCTCTTCTTAAAAAATGAAAATGTGAAACACTGGTCCTCTTGATTCCAGCTGTTCAGGCCTTAAGATAAAACAAATGTCATGCATATCACAATAAATCCTGAAAACTCGTAAAACAATGAAAAAACGTGATCAGAAGCTGTGCAGAAACACACAGATGGAAAGAATAGCTTGAGGGCTGATAAAGTTTTTGCTGACTTTTCTTCTGGTGCTTGTCATGTGACAGCTACTGCCATCGGGTCGCAAGAGCAGGGAGCAGCATATTCGCCCTGTAACAGTTGGGGCCGGTGTGGTTACTTGACCTCTCTAGTTCTCTGCTTTTAGGTCTCCAGAGATAAGGCAGGGGAGAAAAGCGCTAATTAGTGTATGAGTATATGCTAGATGCTACTGTATAGCCACCTGTAAAATTGTTATTTAAGCATGCTAATTTTTCAAGAATGGGATAGTAACTCCTAAAATTTCTCACGCATCTTGTAGTGATGGTCTGTGTTCTGGATTTAAGTCTGCCAAAGCAAGAGATTTTCCACTTGCTGTGTATTTTTAGTAAATACAGCTATTTGGGCTCTGCTACCCCTGTACTTTTTCATAACAGGTTTGTTGCATAAAGACTTTTTTTTTTTTTAAAAAAAAAGACAACAGTCCACATAAACAGTTCTGAGACAATAGACTCTGAGGTTGTAAACACATGCTTGTGACCTTATTAAGATGAAGAGAATTTTGGTTTGAGAAGAGGAAAAGCTTGTGATCAAGCAAATACAGTCACAATAATAACAAAGGAAAACAGAAAATTACTGTCAGCATAATTGTTTTGGGAGTCTCGCTTCTCTGTCCTGCCCAATGCTGCCTCTTTGTGACGACCTTTATTTCAGGACAGACATAGTTCAACCTAACTGAAATCTAGAATTGTCATAACTCAGAAAAGTTTGTGTTAAACTTTTATTTACTATATTATGCAAAGGAACAAAACTGCACAAAATTAATTTTGGAATCCAGAATTGTTACCAAATGGGAGCTAGTGCAAGTACTTCCAAGTATTGTCAAAACGGCTGTTCCTTGAAGGATCACAGATATGAAGATTATTTGTGTAACTTAGATCCAATCAGCCTAGAAAGATACATAAAATGTTTGATGAGGTTTTAGTAATCCTGCATTTTTCCTGTTACTAATTAACCTTACAAGCAGCACCAAAGACCACTGCAAAAGTCATTTAGTGGCTCCACCTTTCTAACCTGGCATTTCACATAGATGATGTGTAAATGTTTGCTTGTTTATTTTCTGGCCTTTTGGTATTATCAGCATTGTGTTACTTTCCATTATACTACCTGTGATGAAGATAGCATATGTAAATAAACCTGAGAAGAGATGGAGCCAGGGACAGCTTGTATGTATCAGTGTTCATTTAGGTTAATCAACCAGCTGGTCTTTCATCCCAGTTCCTTATTCTCCCCTCTTTTCTCCCCAGAGCAAGACAGAGATTCGTGCTTCCTGACTGCCTGCATGAAGAGGGTAGATTATGTCATTCTAGGGGCCAGATGGTGTGACCACAAAATCCACTATGTCAGCCTTAGTCTCAGAAGGGAAGCTCCCGGCCTCAGGACTGTCCCGTCATAGCCAGCGAGGAAGCACAGTGCTACAGGCATTTGCAGAAGCTGACCTGAAACTTTGCAGACAGCACTTGTTTTGTAGAGAGGGCCATTCATCCGACACCTCTAGTAAGTGGCTTCTTCCTGATATACCAGTATAAAGGAACTGAATAATGCCAACAGTGCGTGCAGCTGATGCAGGGACACACACAACATTGTGCTACCACCTAAAGCACACACACATGTGCCCCTGTCACCCTTAGGCTGAATTTTGGATGCAATTTTGGTTTTGATGTATCGTCATACCAGAGCTAGGTTTTGCTGCGCATGAGCCTTATCTTGCCGTAACTCTTGTAATTCCTTTGTGTATATAGGGCAAGCACACCACATTAGAAACAAAATTAAATGCAGGAACTTCTTTTAATTGAATCAAGGACGCTGATGGAGAAGGAAGGCAAATGGAACTAAAGCACAGAAATGCAGTGGGAAACTGTTTTTACTATTCCTCTCCATGTCATTCTAGCTTGTTTTCCTTAGGTACTGAATTACGTCTGCAGCCAGTATACTTTAACTCTGTTTCACTGACATTAACCTTGTTCTGTTGCTGTTATCTTAGAGGCTTAAGGTTCAGCCCACTGTCTTTGCCCAGCCCTAAATTTAACAAAGGTTTTTCCTCTTTTAAAATGTACTTGAGTGTTGGTATGAAGATGCTTTGGAAAGAAGGGCTTCTGACAGGCCTTGTTTAGTCTGCTGCCAAATTGGTTCCCTTTTTAAAGGAGCTTTGCAAGTTTTACTTATGGTATTTCTACAAAATCCTTGAAGTGAAGTACTAGTTTCATGCATTTTCTTACTTTTCAAGAAGGAAGGAGTAGTTACGGCTCAACCACAGAACCTAAGATGTTTGTTTAAAAATATATATCATAAGATTTCTGCCATCCAAATCCATATTTAATGAGTGTACAATATGTGTTTTCTAGTCTGTTTGCATTGCTGGTGATGTGTGACAGAAGCTTAAGTTGTAAATGAAATCCACCCCTAAAAGAATAGATGACAAGGCAGTGTAAGATTTAATTCCCTTTGCATGAGTCACTTCATTTTCACATGTCTCTCTACACTTGATTGGACACACTGATATTTTAAATGCATTACAAATTTAATCAAAGGCATCAAATAAGATACACAGTGTTGAAATTACATCCAGGAAAACATCTGGGACTATGGAGTGGGAATTATTCTTGCATAAAAACCAGAGATTCTATACTTTACTAGATTAATTGAATAAACAAAGGAATATTGAAGCTCCTTGGAAGTTTATATGGAAGGTCAACTCATGGCATTTGCCAGACTGCAAATCAATGCATTGATCTTGAATAGACTCATGTATTTGAATAACTTCAAAGATGACTCCATTGGACTTTTTCCTGCGCAGCTTGTTGAGAGTGCTCAGATGAGATCAAGAGGTCTAATCCCACGTGCAAAGTCATTCAGAGTTGTGTTCTCAAGTTTGGGGGACTAAAGGGTCAGTCTTGTAAATTTCATTCACACAGTTATGTCTATTACCCTTTGAAGAACTATAGCTTAGAAAGTAACCAACTCTTGAAGTGAGGTTGATTATACAATTATTGCTTTACTATCAAGATATAATACCCTGAAGGTATCTGAAGCTATGTTCTTTAGCTTCCCATATAGTAATCTTCCTCACGTTTATAAAATGTACTCTCCTCTTGAAACCAAGCTCCAAAACATTAATTATTTTCTCTCCAGGTTCGCTCCATATGGAAAACACGCCAGACTATGATAAGAGCAAGAAAAATCAGAAGATATAAAAGTTCAAAATTCTGTTCAGGTGACTAGGTAATTTCAAATAATTCAGAAATGGCCTTCTCTACGGTCCATTCTATAATATGGATACTTTTCTATTGTTTTGGTTTTTTCCCCAATGATTTAGACTTAAGAAGAGACTGAAGAGATTAAAATCAACCAGACCAGCATAATGAATATATATAATTTTATTTCTTACTATGTGTGGAATTTACAGTTATATTTATGTGTTAGAATACCATTAGAACAAAATTTGTAAGTGGAAAGCATCACAAATCTCATCTTTGACCTTTAATGAAATCTCAGGTCTGCAGTGCATGTTGAAAGAAATATATTGACAAGTTTATATAAAACAAAAGGTGGCAAAATTAATTGCAGCTGACCCTAGAAAAATTTCCATTCATTGTTTATGAAACAGGTTATCACACTACAGGAGAGTTATATTAAACTTAAATATTTCTGAACAACTTCTTGAATTCCATAGAAAACCCCATACTCTGTCTGTCAATATGTCTGACCAGGATTGTCTTAAGTTCTTGCGCTAGAGGCCTTTTCTTGATCTGTCTTTTTCACTATTTTGGAAATAATTTACACTATCTCAGCTTAGGTGTCAATATTTAAGTGTAAATAAGGAAACAAATAGTAAGTATTGAGCTGGTATAAATCAGTAGTAGGAGGTTTCTTGTCCATAGTCTCTTACTCTGTAGACTTCATTGTTGCAATTTGCATCCTGGCATGCCTGTGCTGTGCCTTAGTCATAGACTACTCCAGAAATAGTTTAGGACACAGCAAACAGAAACGCCCATATCTTAAGATGACATGAAATGGTTGCTACTCAGGAGCTGATAACCTGGAGCTCCCATTTACCCTTTCTTTTATTACTAGGATTAGATTCATGGAAGGTGACAAAATTTAAAATTTTGGTAAACGGAAGGTTATTTCTGCAGAACAAACAGGCGAGCAATGATGTACTCCTCCATAATATGCTATGAAAGCAGATTACCAGAACTGAAAACAATTATGAAATCCAATATGAAGAAATATTGTAATTTACATGACAACTCTTTACCATCTTTCCTGTAGCGGTCTCTGAGTTGCCTTGCTCTAGCCTAAGCTGGAAGATACGTTTTGAAACAGGTCAGTCCTTCATTTAATTTGGCGTAGCAATACTTAATCCTGTTGTGTTCAGCTCTCACTATATAGACAGTATAATTTGAAAAGTTGCATATTACTTTAGCTTGATTTGTTTGGCATAGAAGAGCAAAGTGAGAAAAATCCGAGCTTCATTTTTCCATCAGGTGTGGAGTATTCTGCCTTTTTTGTCTTTTTTTTTTTTTTTTAAACTCAGACATGAATGTGAGACTTCTATGAGTATTTCAACAAAATGCCCAAAAGCAGGAAAGTATTTGAAAACCAGAGATTTGAAAAACTTATAAACAAGTTCCTCCTCCGCTGCTCTGATCTGCCACAAGGACTGAGGGCCAACATTTTGCCTTTCTTCCTCTTAAGTTAAAAAATGTTGAAAACTTCATTCTTCATATATAAGGCTGGAAGGAAATTGGCCTGAATGAATAAATTGAACAGATGTTCTTATTATGCAGATAAAATAAATAGCTCTGTTTTGTGAAAGCACTATCAAATTACCAACTACATAATGCCAAAATACTCTTGTAGAAATTAGCGGGTTCATAGCACCCATGGTAAGCTCAGTAGCTGTAAACCTGACTCTTTCTATGGCTGTGTGCTGACTTCAGACCCCTTTGATACTGAATCGCTTATGAGCTTCATCTTTGGGTTATGAGTGTCTTCCAAACCCTGAGCTATTTATTTAGTTTAATTAGTCTCTAGTAAACTGATTGAAATGAGACAATGTAAAAAAAGCTGGTTTTTTCACTGTAAGGTGAAAAATGAGCACCATCAGATTTATCTGTTTGGGTTTCTGGTTATTTTCCTGTTTTGTAGAAGATTTTTTGGTAGAGGAAGTTTGCTTTTAAAACAAGAGAAGTCAGAAGCCATCCCTACATCTAGATGAGAGAGAGATGAACAATGAAAAATGGATTCATTGAAGTCTGGTTAAGGACCTGGTTAAAATTCTGGCTCTCTCTAATAGTAGGGAATGTGTTCTATTACTCACTTTCTTGGATTAGATCTAACAAATCTGTCAAAGCAAAAATACAAGTTATTTCCTTCTTGTATTTGTAATAGAGGCTGTTCTCAAGCTCATACTGAATTTGTGCCTCAGAAAACTTTTCTTGCTAGAGTTGCAGTGTTTAGGGTGATAGGAAAAACTTAAAGTCCTGTCTGTTTCTGGAAATGTAAGCATCTCATTGCATTTTTTTTTTGTTTTGGTTTAGGTGTGGCAGTCTTAGGGTACAGGGAAAATTCCATCTTGGTTAATTATGTTCTGTCTTTCCAATTGTCTGCATTTAGGCACAGTCATTTCCTTTTCTTCCAGCCGTTTCTCACTGTGATGTTTATATGAAATGTTAAACAGCTGCTTTCTTAAGATCCAGAGGTGGATATATTTACAACACAGGTAAAGGAATTCCTGTGAATGCTCTGTACTCTAGATGGTGGTTTGGCTGGGTTTTTTTAACCCAACCATAGTCCATAAGCATTTGTGACAAAATTCAACATCCTTTTGGGAAAGATGTAAACATCCTTCAGTCAGTCATGTTTTTAACCTCTGAAAAAAATGACCTTCAAAAGAGGTGGAAAGGCTCATTTAATAAACAAAAATAAATCTGACACCTTTTGTTAAGAAGACTATGGAAGTTAAGAGTGTCACTGCTGTACACTGTGCCTTACCGAAATGGGAGGAGCTGACTATGGACCCTGTTAAAGTATCAGTCTAGAGTCAGGCATTTTGGAGTGATCTATAATAGATGTAAGTAGGTTGTATACAATTGGGAATATGCACTCTATGCAAGTCTGCATTCATTATTCCAGCATGACCTAGCTTTGACTCTCCATAGTCAATTAGAAGAAGAGCTAAGTCAAGTGAAAAAGGCTGTATTTGTGCATGGAGAAACTATCCATTCCTTCATTGTAGATTTTAAAATACTAACAGTAAGTGAGGTTTAAAAAAACCACAACCTTATTAAGCCCACAAAATGAAGACTCCATGAAGTAACTCCCAGCCTGCATGCTCCTGCCTATGCAGTTTTAATTCAGTCTTTTTGCCATATGTAAGGCCAGTTTTAGTTCTGATCTTATACTACTTTTCTGACAGGACCCCTGCTTCGTTTGGTGTACAAGATAGATGGTGCTTATTTAATAATCTTATATTAACTCCATTGTTTGGCACAGGACCTTTTGTACCCCATTACTAAAACCCTGTCTGCAGAGAGAATTAATTATTTCTCCTTTTGCTTTTTTAGCAGTGCCCGTCACTGAATGTCTGAGCACTGCATAGGCTTTCCTCTAGCTTCACACCAAACCCATGAGGGGAGGGGCTGATATGGTTCCCATTTTATCCCCAGAAAAAATGAAACCCAAGGCAGACTTCGGTTGAAATTACACACTGCTTTTTAATATGGAAAGCTTGCATTTTTTCAGGATCCTGGCTGTTGTATCAGGATTTTATCATTTCAGTGCTTAGCTTCTCATATGAGTTGCAGCTAGGATTTCTGCAGAATCGTACATTTGACATCCATAAAACCAAAGCACGGTATTAATGACTACTGCTAAAATTTGTATTTTTAATGATTGCTCAGCCTTTGACAAGCACAAGCTTAAAATTCAGGTTTTGGTCAGCTTTCACCTGCCTTTTCTTCCTGTAGAACTCTGTTTTAACACCAGAGCCAGCCAAGAAAGATGTTCCAAATATACGAATATTTCCTTAAGCTTCAAAAATTTTTTCATTCAAATCCAAGCTGACACATCTTCCCTCCACCTTTTCCCCTAGCACCCAACAACTGCATTTTTTGTCCATCCAAAGCTCAGCAATATTTCATTTCAGAAAGCAGAGGCTGTTTTCACAGCACAAACAGTTCAGTGTTTCAGAAGCAAATTATATTCTGCTTCTCCCTGGCTCTCAGACTGAGGGATTATTGAAACACCAGAAATTCTTTCTCCTCAGTGGTCTACTCAATCACATGGAAAGCATGGTCTCCCTGGCCAGCCCTGGTGTCTTTTCTCCTCTTTGTCCTGGATGTCTCTGGTACTTGCCCAATCCTCTCTTTTCCTGCTCTGAAATCTCTTTTCTGTGTTGCATTCAGTGAAATAGCTACTTACCCACAGGGCTGGAAGGTAGGGGAATGGAGAGCACAGAGGACAACCTTCACACTGCTGTTCAGGTGCCCATCCTCCAGCAGCTGGAAATGCTGGTCATGTGCTCAGTACCGACATTTTTGGGGGAGTTTTCACTGCAAAATTGAAGAAAATTCTGCTGAGCATGTGCAAACTGTTTTTTCAAGTGCCTTTAACATGGTTGAATTAGACCTCAGTTCAAGGGAATGAAACCATGTACCTGCCTGACATAAGACCACTTCCTTCCAAATGTTAATCTCAGTGCTTCAAAATTTTATGAATGCTTTGAAACACTAAAATGACCTGTGAAATGTTATCTTTTTTTTTTTTTAAACATACAGGGAGTGGAGGGAGTCAAGTAGCAACACATACTTCTCTGACTTTCTGCTAAGAGATGACGAAACCATTTTGGCCAAAAATGTCCAAACAAATTCAGCCTGAGGCATACCCTGAGCATGGGCAACTTTAGTCTCAGGGGCTTCAGTTCTTTTTGACTTTTCTGGACTTCAAACAAGATCGTATAAATCGGAAGTATTATGCAATTTTAATAACAGGTTATGTTGCCAGTTTGCTCACAACAAACCAGTCAGCATAACTGAAATTCCTAGGTATACTGTGGTTATTAAAAATGAGTTTTTTGTGACTTGCCTTCTAGCACGTCATAAATATATTAAAAAAAATAATAAAAAATTAGCTTTTGCTCTTTAAACTTAACTTGATTTTCTGCAACTTTCTGCAAACCATAGTGGATCATGTATTGCAAAATAAGTTTTAGTTGTACTTGGCTATAAGTGATCCCTTTCTTTTAAATGATGGTCTCTGTAAACTTGACGTTAGCAAAGATGAAACTATCAGAGACTGATTTTTTCACCCAGGTGAGACAACTTTATTCTGGTTGTATAAGAAGTCTGGGAAAATGGCCCTAGTGGCTAATGTGAATAATTCAGGAATATATTCTATAGATTTTATGATCTACAGGCATCAGTATCTAGCACTTTTTTTTTCCGGAGGTGCAGATGGAATTCCTAAATAGGGCAGCCATTGAGATGAAGTTTGTCTTCTGAAACAAGCTTATGAATTCACCAAAGCAGACCTCAGGCACAGATATTAAAAGCAAACTGAAAAACTGATGCAATGGCTGCACCAGCAGTAACAGGGCTTGGTTTTATCTTGATATTATTAGCATGCAACTCAAAATGGTACTGAGTTGATCTTGTGGATATATACTGTGGTACCCAATAACTCTTTACTTACCTCGATATCAGCGGTGCATTTGTTCTGCAGATAAATGAAGGCATAGTTAATCTGAATTAAAACAGCAGTGAAACAAGTTTATTGGATTTTTAGCTAAGTAAATAGCTGAAATAGCCTGTGATTCTCCCACAGACTTGAATTTCTACTGAGAGCTTAGTTTAAATGACATATTTCACTGCTGTTTAAAATTGAGGTAGCCAACCCAGGTTAAGCACCCACAAAGACAGGCGTTCCTCCAGCAAAGACAGGATATGAAGCATATTCCCGTACAGTATGATTGAAGTCTTGGAAATGTACTCATTTGGAGAATCGATGAAAGAAGTTGCCATGACTCACAGTCTCCTCTGAAGCTATCAGAAAAATATGGTTTTAGCCCTAAACACTGTAGGCTGTTGATTTGTCTCAGCTGCTGTATTTTGCTTTCTTGTTTTTTACCATTCCTGGGGGCTATCGTAGTCTGTCTTTTTTCTTCATCTTCTGTTTAGTAGAGAGATTCTGGGACTTTCCTTGAACATACCTGCTGTAAGAAAAGTGTTCAAGGCATCTTTGGGAAACTTGGATGTGGGCATTTTTCAATTAATTAATTATGTTAACAGATGCTGAGCTTTCTAAATTCATTTTCAGGAACCTATCCTATTTTCCTAAAGTGTCAAATTCAGTGAGGCATCTCTGAAAATCAAGAGATATGAAACAAGTTTCAGGCTCTGCCACTGATCTGCTGTGAGACTTTGAGCCAGGCTTCTTCTGTCTCAGTTCTCTCACTTATAAAATGTGTATAACACTATTTTTTACCAGCTGTGTTAAAGTACTTGGAAATCTAGATGCAAAGTATCACAGTCATGATAAAGTATCCCTTACTGCGTAGCAAAGAAGGACATGTTGCAATGTTTTATGTTTTATAAACAATTCTGAAATCTCTGCAAGGTACTGTTTGTAGTACTGGGAATCTATTATTACTACGTACTTATTCTGGGCTTTTTCTTTTTTATACAGGCCGTATTTTGCTATGAGTTTTGCTGACATCTCCCATGTGTTGGAAGACAGTTGGGGCACATCTCTTTTACAGTTAGGTCCTGAAATAAACTGCTTATGAATCAAAATAAAGAAATTAAGCTACTGTCACAAAAAAAAGGAACAGCATTTATATCATCGATTGATGAGACCCTCAACCAATGTAGAATAACATTTTGTAAAATCACTTCCTTCTAGGTGATGACACATTTCAGGGATTAAAAGTAAATACAAGTGGTATAATTCCATTTCCAGTCTTGCAATTCCTCCCATAATAATAGACTGATTACTCTTTTCATTTTAAGCTTCTTGGCCTATTTCTGAGTGGTGCTGAATATCCACTGCTTCTAAGGAAATCAGAGTTGTGCATGCTCATTACCTCACTGAACTAAATGTCTAGAGCACAAAGCTTTGTGATGTAGCATGGATTAATTAAAAATTACAACCACAAGTATGATGAATTTGTTCCATGCATTTTGTTTTATTCTAATTAAGGTAATTTGAACCATTTTTATAAGTGTTCAAGGCAGACTTCTCTGCTAAGTAGCTGTACCGCCAATCACTGCCTATACAATAGGGCAGAATAGCAATGACTAAATTTTATTCTATTCCTGGGTGTTTTCAGAATTGACACAAGCAGATGCAGCCTATTGCATTAGGCCTGAATTGAGTTCTTTAGCATTTGTGGCTTATCTGGATGAGTCTTCGCAGAAGGGAAGATACTTTTTCTGTTAAGATGTTTCCTTAGATCCCACCCTGCGTGGAGTATTGTGAGAGATTAGCTCTAAATCGCTGATAAAATGAGTAAAGGTAATGGGTAGCAAGATATTGTCATGCAAGACAGCTTGGTTTACAGAGAGTTAGTACTATTTCATACCCAAATGCTTGACTTTATCCCTTACAGAATTGAGGTCTGAGTTGCAAAGTTTTTAACTCCAGAGCTGAACTTCATTTAGAGTATAGCATGCCTGGATTCTGCATATGTTATGTAATACCCTCTTTATTTTATTTAAATCTGGTCTAAGATTTGGACTTTTTAGAAGCAGATAAAATCAAGCAAGTTCTGCATAGATTTAATTCTCATAGCTCGGGCAAATGCTCTGCATATATTACTGCTGCTGAACTATATTGCTCAGCAATATTGTTTTTTCAGAAAACCACTAGGACACCCAGCTGAACTCATCGCTGTTCCTTTGTAGGTAACATTGACGTACATGGCAATTCAAAGGGTTTACCGTCTACATTAGAAAGTAAAATATTTTTCAGTTTGTGCATAATTAGATATAATCTTTCTTGCATCGGTAATTTGAGAATTAAGTTAAAATAATGGAAAAACAATTCTGTGAGGGGAAATAAAATTATCCTTTCAAAAAAAGCAGCTGGAGAAGAGGTTTTGTGTACTAAAGGGTCATATGTTATGTGATGACAGACTATCAAAAACATTTTTAAGGTCTTGGGTTTGGGTTTTTTTTAGTAATCTTTTAAGAACCTTAATATTTTTCCTAGAATTGAATCAATTTCTGCACAGAAAGCAAGTGCTAAAGTCTGAAAGGCGGGACTGCTGGGAATTTGGGGAAGCAAGGCACAAGTGAAGGACCTCTAGAACTGCTTCAGTCTTTAAGCAGAAAAAATATACACCCAGCCACAAACTGGAGCTGTTAAGAAACAGCAAAAAGTTTATAAAAATGATGACCTCAAGTGTCTTTTGCCATTTAGGGTTAATCATATTGAACAATCCAGTGCCCTTGCAATTGAACTAGAAGCCTGGCCAAATTTCAAATCTATGCCCCACCTTACGATTTCATTTAAGTCTACAACCAAAGAGCAAACCTGTGGCTCACCTGTAATTTTTAACAGGTCCCACTGTGGCTCTTTTGTGCTAACAGAAGGAGATCTTGGCACCGCACCATGGCTGTGTTCCTTTGTTGATTGCAAGAAGCTCTATGGAGGTGCTTTGGAAAATTGAGTTCAGTCGGAAAGAGTGCTAAAGGTCACAAATTCTCACTCTTTTTCCCAAGATTGGCCAAATCCTTTTCCAAGGTGCAGAAAACTGTATAATTTCTTGTAGCAAGAAGTGGTCGTACTCTCTAGATTACGAATAACTTTACTTCCTTTATAGAGTAAGTTTAACAGAGCTACAGTAAGAGCTCCCTGATGGTCCGTATTAACGAAGGAGCCTCCCTCTAGCTGAGTCTGTGGGAGCTGCACTAGCCTCTTGTCTGCTGGAGACAGTTACTTGCACATCTGACATGACATTAAAATGCCAATGAACACATTTTATATATTTTGGAGCTTTTTATTGCTATCATAACTTCACACAGAATGAATAAACGTAGTTGTAATTCTAGCTGGAGTTGAGCTCATTCAGCTGAAGTAGCGTAACTCGCAGCTCTCGTTGTTTCCAGCTTCAGAAATTCAGAGCATCCATTTGGTGCTCAGAACCCGAGGATACCTCTTGCAGTGACACTTGCTTGGGCTGGTGGATGCACTGTGTCAGCTCTGTGCTGCTCTTCCACGCATCTGTGCTTGTGGACACCACCGGATTCACAGTACGTCACTGTGGTGCTGCAAGCCAGGCTCGTGCATCAGCATGTTGATGCGTGTGTAGAGAGGCTTCAGTGCTCTCACTACAATGCTTATATGGGATTGATAGTTGCCGTTAATGGTGAATTACACGAAGGGAGCAGCACAGGTTCAGTCTCCGCTGCGTCTGCTGTACAATGACGGCCTAGATTAAAATGTGCAATAGCACATGGCTGATATTAGCTATCTTGTGTTTTGTCAGTGTGCATATGTGCAAAATAATAGGAAAGTCTCATGCTGTGGACTAATATGCTGAATCAACGGTGGCTATTGAACTTTCACTGAATATTAACTTCTACTGCACTTTGCAAACATAGTTAGCAAAAGGTGATCATGCCAGCTTGAGCTATTGATTGTAATGTAGATCCGCTACCACTTACCACTGCCAGTTCTTCCTATAAAGAATGCTAGGCTAATGCTCTGATACGCTTTTCAGTGTCATGGTGACGAGGACCTGTGAACTGTTCTTCGTCTGATGTCAGGTGGTTTCATTTGCCTTTCAGGATAAAGCCATCTTTCCTGCTGGTGGTAACTGTTAGCAACTTACTATCGAATCTGTTTGATGTGCTTTTTCGTTTGTTTGTTTGTTTAAACTATTCTACAATGACAATTAGACTAAGGGTCAAATTTAGCAGTGTCTTCCCACAAACTCTAGAATAAGCCTTTCTGATATCATCGGGATTGTTTGAATGTAACTAGTGGAAGAACTGGATCCTGTACTCTTGCTCAAGAGAGAAGTCAAAAGGTCAAAGTCCACCTAAAGATTCACGTTATCATCAGAAACGCAAATAAAGGAGATGGGAGTCACGAGGCTGAATGAAGGATGATGGATCACCATCTTGGACACTCCCAGATGATGGCATGTGGAAATCCTGGAGGGCCCTTTCAGATACTGGATCTAGGGATATCATAAATTAGTTAACTCAGTAGACTAGTGAGTTAAACTAGCAGCTCTCCACGCTGTGTGGGATCACAGCAATGTCAAGTTTTATTGAGATATTTCTTCTGCTCCAGGCTGGAGAGGGCAAATGAGGCATCCTGTATTTGCATCCAAGAAACTTTCTATGCAAATCCTGCACCCCTTTCCCATGAAGCAGTTCCATTGACTGCAGTCAACTAATTCACACTTAAGCATCATTGAACATTCAATGTCATTGTTTCATGGTATTTTATGTTGAAGAGTATCAACTCTGCAATATTATAGGTGCAATTAATAAATTAAACTTGATCTTCGTAATGTATTAATAGCAGGCACCACATAGTTCCTGATTATTTGTCTTCTCAAAGAAGCTGTCTTGAAATTAGTAGATCTGCATTTTGTTAAACTTGCAGAGATGTATTTGAAACAAATACTTTTCAAACGGCAGGGCACTTCAGTTATTTGCTTTACAATCCTCTGCTTTAGTGTGATCATGACTTTGAGGAGCAGTGAAGCAACCTTTGAAAGCTGGTTCACTTGGACAGCTTGTGATAAAAGGCTCTGTGTCAGTAAGCTTTATATATCTGATAAGAGTCTGTGACTTGAAATATAGGCAAAAGTGAAATGAACTGGTGTTCATACTGATCATGATGTGCAAGGTCAGTACAAACTACTGAAATATTGGATTGCAAAACAATACGCTCTTGGCAGTAAAGTCTGAACTCAGTACAGCTTGATCATTACAGGGAAGCATAGAGCTGTGCAATAAAATTAACACTGTGTTTGAAGTCAGTTTCTAAGAAAGGGTTATGAAATCTGAAGGAAGTTTTGGTTTGGGGTTTTTTTTAATGTTTTGAAATTCTCATTCCTGTGCCTTTTTATTTGTGCGCTTCACCTCAGTGACAGTAGCAGCTAAGGAAGAAAGTCCAGCTGAAGCCCAGAGGATTAATGAAAGGGAGGGAGTGGCAATTCTCTTTTCTTTTTGAGTGTGTTGGTGTCTTTTCTCAACATTAGTGATGAATGTGAAAGCGAAAAAGACTGAGAAGCTAAGAAGTGGGGACTCGAGAAAGAGCTACTTCCCATAAGGACAGTAAACACAGGAATGTACTGTTAGTGAAACTGCTGGAAGCAAATAGAGTAGAAGTAAGTTAAAAAATCACCCACTTCTTTTTGGTGAAGATACACGATGATAAAAGCAGGAGAGTGGACTTACAATTGGAAAAAGAAAAGAAATAAAAGCAAGCCAGAGGCTACATCCTGTCCATAAATTTCTTATGTTCTTTCAGCCATTTTTTAAGTGCTTTTAGCTCCAGTAAAACAATGGTCCAAGGGACTGAAGACTTTTCCATACTAGTGGAAACTTCACTGAAGTGAAGAGCTTTAGTATGAAGTTCTTACTGAATGACTCATCATATTTGATCTTTTCATTAGACCCCGAGAGTAGGGAAAAACTGTGAGTCTGCTTGTTCTCTCCTTTTTAATCCCCTAAAAAGAGCAGAGATTTTGCTACTTATCTAGCTCTACAAAAGATGGCCATCAATGGCCATATCAATGTGCAACCTGAAACTGTGATTTATGCTCTCAGTTACATGAGTAAAAGGCACTGGCAGTACTGCTGTTCCTCTAGTTCCTGGATCCCTGCTGCTTTATTACTGGCTGCTAAAAATGTGGCTGGGGTAGAAAACTTGATTAGTAGTGACTGTCCAGATAGCTGAAGAGACTGCAACTACAAAAAAGAGGGTGGCAAGCCTAGCCAGGCCTGGGACACACACTGCTGTGGAGCTCCCTCAGCTTAGGAGCATGGGAGAGGTCTGTTCCTCTCAGAGGCACTCCTCTCCTGAGAAACTACTGCAGTCAACCTCCTGAATGCTGGTGTTCACCTTTTGTTAGCAAATACGCATTAATTTTAATGGCAGAGTGTCCCAATGCCCCCAGTGTTGGTCCACATAAATGACAACTTGTAAGATTACCCTACAACCCTGTATGGCAGAAGCCTGATGTAGTGACTGCAACAAGTCCAGCCTAGCTAATGGCCCAGGGGGGAATTTGTTCTTTTTTATCCTAGTGTTATGTGTCAAAAGGACATAAAAAAGGAAATAAAGCATAGGAAAACCAAATAAACTTAATTCCCAACCCTCTTCAGCCACAATTGCAGTGATCATGCACAGTAATATTAACTGGTTTCCTTGTGCCTGCAGGCATGTTACCTCTCCCATTTACTCTTTAAGAATGAGAATTCGAGTTGACTTTGCCGAGAGATGGACTCCCAGTTCCAGGAAGGAGGTTTGATGTTCTCCCAGTCCAAAGGTTAAGTCTCTAATCCATCCCCTGGAGCTAAAACAAGACAATGATAAAACTTTCCCACTCCTTACAGAACATAATTGTTGTCAGAATATTTTGAAATGAATAAAGGTTACAGTTAAAAGTTTCCATTCACGTCTTCCCTGTTGGCTTGGTTGCTGCCATTGTTCTGATTTTGAAAGTACAAAGATTCTGTAAAAACCTCTTATTTTTCACGACACTAGAGAATTACTGCTATTCACAGCTTGGGGAGACACCATCCTCCTCTTCCTCCTTGGCATGGTTATTGTAGTTACCGCATTTGAACTGGCTGCCAAACCTTCATCAGGATCCATCCAGGGCCACTAGAAGTGCCCTATCTGCCCAACAAAGGTCAAATATTCCATGAATATGTGTATACATAAAAGTTCTTCTTGGGTTCCCTTTGTTACTTCGACTGAAAATCAGATTTATAAGGTAAATTTAAAGAAATAATAGAAGAAACCACTTTCTTCTTATATGGCGTCTAAACATTGTTCTGAGCACTACAGTTTTATGTAAGAACTTTTCTTTCTTGTTCCTCTATTCAGATTTTGCCGTCTTTTATACCAAGGCATGAAGGATACTGAGGAAGTTCTTGATTAGCTTAGCTGAATAAAAATCAAGTGTGGTTTGGCCATGTTCCTTTTAGGACCCTATTATCATAATGTGTCTGGCCTTTTTACATAGCTAAATTACTCTGTGGTTTGAGCGGTGAGGAGAGAGTCCTGATGTGTTTGTACTGTCAAACTTTTCAACACCATGCTGTATGTTTCTTATAAGAGCACACTTGGAAAGAAAAATCCCTTGCTGCCACGTGGCTAGATTTTAGGCAACTCTTTACAAGAGCAGGCACCTTAACAGAGCTGGAGCTGAAGTTTGTTGTCTTCTTGAGGAACTGAATGCAGCCTCATAGCATGACTTTACTAAAATATTTAATGTAACCCTATACAGCTGTTAGTTGTTTATACAAGGAGATAGAACTACGTAGTACAAGCCAACCTAACATGGGCAAAGCTGAGCTAAAATGTGCCCGTAATTTGTAGCACTAAAGCCTCTTCTCTCAATGCCATCTTCAAGCAAAAGCTTTAAAGTTCAATCCTATAATTCTTACTGATGATTTATCTCATGGATTATCCAGCCTGATTATTATTGAAATCAATGTGGTTGGCAAGGTCTTATGGCCTACTTCATCCATGGGTAACATTAGCAGATTGGGAACATTACCAGACTGGTAAAACTAGCAGATTTGTAATTAGCTGGACTGAACTTTTAGGGCCGCTTTGTGTCCTGTACAGTAAAACCTGTCAGCTAACTCCATTAGTCAGTCAGTTAAGTCTTCAGTGTATGGGAATTCAAGTATGTCTTTGAGCCCAAACTCCTGGGCCTGAGGACAAAGTGAAATCCATAGTGAAGCTGCACAGAAGTATCAAAGCTTCTGCATTCTCAGGCCTAGACCTGTTCATTAAGAAGATAGTAGCAGGAGATGGTAGTCTACTAATTAGTCTAATTAATAAACCAGCAGTCTCCAAATTCCAGGGCTTTGTGTATCAAAACCCAAATCATAGTGTGGCAAAAGATGCACTCATAACAAGCCAAAATTTTTGTTGCCCTTCTTCCATGCACTCATCCTGGCCTTTTTCTGGATTTATTAGTTAATAAAGATGGAGTCTCATTTTAAATAGAAAAATTAAGGACAAAGTTTTAGAAAATGGGCTGAGTTGTATACTGCAGTTCTGACAAAGAAAAATCAGACCTTAATTTCTCTTGGATTTTAGTGGAGTGTTTTGCTAGCTATGGAACTGACTCACTCAGAGTCAGCCTTGAATCTTTTTGTAAAATTGCCTTCTAGGTATACTTCAACGCTGTTTTTTCAAAGGGATCTTTTAAGCACTGTAAGGTTTAGTCAAAATAATGGAAAATTTGAATATCTGTCAGTATGCAAAGGATATTTCTAGCTGTATTGGTCCAAGAGCAAGAATTGCCAATTAAGACAGTACCAATAACATGGTATCTTCTGTTGTACCAATAATAATTAATCTAATCTTTATATAATAATACATCCAGGAGAGGACCTTCTGGGCCCCCAGGCTTGAACGTTCTAAAATATTCTTGTTCCAATAAGAAGGTTCACATTATCTACCTTGTCTACTTAAACACATGTTGAAAATGATGGATTAGTAGCTATTTTGGGTGCATTTTTACTGTGTTGTTATCTTGAGTCTCATTTAACTTACTCAACTGTTTTCAAAGATATAAACATGTACTCTTTATATGCCAAACTCAATTATGATCTCTTTTCTCTCTTTGCTAGAGTCACACTTTCCAAAGAGGTATAGTTTACACAGTTACAGGGTGTTGCATGACTGTATTCTTGGTTTATTTTTATTATATTTTACTTAATTTTTGTCAGCGAGATAAAATACTTTCAAGAAATGAGCACAGCTTTTAATGGATATTATGCAGGAAAACCAGGCAAAAAAATAGCTAAGAGCCCCTATAAAGTCATTATTACTGGAAGTATGATATCTGGGGAGACATAGTACAGTCATTTTGGTGTAGAGGAAAGATTTATGTTAACAATCACTGCGATTATCAACCACTGCATGATCAATAACATTTGCAGATGCCAGCCCTTTGATTGCAGTGTTTTTGTTGTTTGCATCACTAGTTAGCTGGATCTGTAGAGATTTATAATAACAGATCTAGCCCATATAGCGTACTGTGATCACACATGGTCTACAAGCCTGGTCCACATCAAATGGAAACTTAAGGCATGAGAAAATTCGAGAGGCAGGAGTAAATCAGGACTACCTATGGCAGAAAGGAATCCTTGGTTAGTACCCTGATGCTTTTATATGGAACTATTGCCAGGGACCATGTCTTAAAGGGCAGTTGGCTAGCACCATTAAGGGGAATTAGATGCTTAAATGCAGTTATGGACCTTGTCTTTCATCCACAAGTAGTCTCCCTGAAGTGAGAGGACAGTATCACCTATTGAATAGAAATGCAATAAAAATAGCAGATTCTCTCCCTGAAGACCTATCTGACAAATGCATGATGTGCAGGTCAACACTTAATACTACCACTTGATAAGAGAATGAAAAGTAAAATAGAGGACTTCTTCACCTTATCCAGTTTGGGTTCAGGGAGAGAGCTTGCACAAAGGATGCAAACTGGTCCCCATTGCACTAACAGGGAAATCCTAAGCAGAAGTACCATTGCAATTTTTCTCAAGTTCTCACCAGGGGAGTAGTTTGCAACTGCTGCCAGGCCTCCCTTGGAGCAGTGCTCGATAGGGGCTGTCCAAGAGATGTGCTGCACCAGAGCATCTCCCCCGCCAAGCCTGACCATTTTGTGGGCTGTGGCATCTGGCTCTAGGCCTCCTGGATAAATGAAGCTTGCAAAGAGCTTTCGTCACTTCATGATCACCAAAGACACAACCTTGTTAAGTGAATGATACAAGGCTGCAAGATTCATTGAAGCCTTTAGAAGGTGCTTTGTTTTTTCATCTGAGGATTTCAGAGTGTTTTATAAATCCGAAGTCTCCTCTGAAAAATAGTGATGGCTTTTAAAAGCTGGTTTCCTGCTGAAGGAGAAGAAAAAATTAAAAAGTATGAGTATATACTATGTTGAGTAGGTTGGTGGCTAAAGAAAGTCAGACAATATCCCTTTTTCCAAATTTCAGTGAAAATGGTAGCCCACTCTGTGGAAGCAACTCTGCTCCAAAATGCTTGTGTGTCTGCCCTCTGGAAGTCCAAGGCAGCAGTTCTGCTGACCCCCTCCTTGCTTCTCCAAGAATCAAAAACCCTATCATTTCATGATCACCATGTCCAACACGGCCTCCAACCGTCACATCCCCCACAAGTCCTTCTCTGTTCACAAATAACAGGTCCAGCAGGGCACCTTGCCTAGTTGGCTCCCTCACCAGCTGTGTCAGGAAGTTATCCTCAACACACTCCAGGAACCTCCTAGACTGTTCCCTGTCAGCTGTGTTGCATTTCCAGCAGACATCTGGTAAGTTGAAGTCCCCCAGGAGGACAAGGGCTAGTGATCATGAGACTTCTCCTAGCTGCTTATAGAATATGTTATTTGTCTCTTTGTCCTGGTTGGGCGGTCCATAACAGACTCCCACCATGATATCTGTCTTTTTGGCCCTCCCTCTGATTCTTACCCATAAACACTCAACCCTATTGTCACCATCATTAAGTTCCACACATTCATAACACTCTCTAACATATAGGTCCACCCTCACCACCTCTCCTTCCTGGCCTATCCCTTCTGAAGAGTTTACAGCCAACCATTGTAGCACTCCAGTCAGGCGAGTCATCCCACCAGATTTCTGTGATGGCATCTACATCATAGTTCCTGCTGCTCAATGCCTTCCAGCTCCTCCTGTTTGTTGCCCATACTGTGTGCATTGGTGTAGATGCACTTCCATTGGGCTAATGGTCCCGCCACCTTTTTGCTGGGAAAAGCCCTAATTCCTACCTGACCATTCCCATGTGCTGCCGTAGTTTCTAACCCATCAGTAACCCTTGTATCTTTGCTGATGCATGGATCTCCATCCCCTGCCTTCACAAAGAAGAGACAACTGAAGTTGTCAGGAGTACAGGAAGCCAGCAGCAAGGATACAACTATGGGAAAAAAATCAGGAACAATCCTAATGTTGCCACCTATGTCATAGGTCTGTTAAGGACTGCAAGAGAGCTTGAATTAGAACTTAGCCAAACGCAAAATGAAGCTCAGATCAGGTATGGCATGAGTAAGTAAGTGGGATGTCAGCAATCAGCTACAGAGTTCCTGTTCAGCCGTCAAAATGCTCCTTAGTAGAGAAGAGGGAGCTTAACTGCTGAGCAAGAAGCCAAGTTTGGGAGGTGTACGGAAAAACAACAGCTGCCACAAAACTGCTCATTTTGTGGTTATCATCTATACTGCTCACTTCTGGGCTTTAGATGAGGAACCTTTGGGGCACCCCTATGTCTGTGGGAAGGGAGCAGACATTGCAGCTGTATTTCTGTTTGGCGGCCTGAATGCGCACGTCTTCTGTGAGACTAGGGAAGGGAGTCTGTCTGTAAAAGCAGCTACTTCCACCTACATTTATTCTGGCTCCTTTCAGTTATCCGTTCCTAGATAAATTCTTTCAAACGTGGTGCCAAAACTGCAAGGTGCTGGTCAATTTTTGCAAGCTGCCTGAATGACTCACCTCATTTCTCAGATTACTGACAAAACAGGAAAAAAAAAAAAAAAAAGCCTAGTGGGCTTGAAAGCATTTGGCAAGCCTGTACTGTCACTTTTGTGAATCAAAATGGTTCGTTTATGGTGTCTTTCTTCTTGTGTAGCAATTTTTTGCTAGTGGCTGTCAAGATAAATGTATGGCAGGGGCTCTGCTAAGTGCAAGGGGGTGTAAGAGTAGTTAGGCCTACTGCATCAGGGAGACAGTGTTGTTACAGATGCTTTCCTGGTGATAATACAGTGCTGACACTGCCAGGTGTACAGATAGCACAGGAGATGAGGTATGCAACCATTTTGGAGTTTCTGGCTAAGGCTATAGGGTGTCCCCTGACCAGGGCTACATTGGATGGGGCTTTGAGCAACCTAGTCTAGTGGAAGGTGTCCCTGGCCATGGCAGGGGGGTTGGAACTACATGATCTTTAAGGTCCTTTCCAACCCTAACCATTCTGTGATTCTATGATAAGATTCAGGAGAGAATCCCAGAGAATACGAGTATGGAGTATCTGAGGCTGATGGATCCGCTGGGAAGCCCCAATGTACCAGGGCACAATAGGGTTTATTAATGCACCCAGCAACCCTGGAGCACCCACAGCACCCACCGTACCACTCCCTGGGTTCAGAGCAACAACCACTGGGGATTTCCAGTCAATGTAGGGAAGCCACATTGTTTCTGTGGGATGTGAGCAGTGTTGTGATGGGGTTTGTGAAGCCTCTTCTCTGACCAGTCACTGGAAGAGCTGGGAGGTGCCCATTTATGCCAAGCACACTTAAATGCAGGGGTTTTTTTGAAAAAGGATCCCTTTAGGGTGAAAGCCGGTTCAATGACTGCCTGTCACAGATCTGGTTCCCACATGTGTTTGCTGCGGGTGGCTCCCATCACTTATTTTGCAGGCACAATTATTTCTGGCTGAGGTGGGCCTGTGAAACATGAGGCTGAACTCATAGTGGAGGTAGCTTGGGTTGAATTAGAGGGATTCAGGTTGGTGAACAAAGTCCTGCCTGTAGACGTAAATGAAAAAGCTGGCCTTGAGCTCCCCTGTTGCTGACTGCAGTTGCATTTTTCTGTGAGAATGTGCAGCAGAGGGCACTAGTATGTTAATTCGTATCTGGTCACAAACTTTACGTCTTTAATGGGCTTCACCAATAATATAGTGAGGGCTAAAGGCTAATTAATAGTAATTGTGTATTATTAGAATATATGTTAGTCTTTGTTAGAGAAATAGGTTGATTACTCATAAGTGAATAACTGATTGTCATCTGTGCGTGGAAACTTTTTCTGAACTTTGGGCTGAATTTCTACATAAAGCCCTGCTGAGAAATGGGGATTTCAATGAGTTGGTATGAACACTTCAGCTAGCTGCCACACCAAAATGGTTGACGAGCTTTCAGCAACTGGTGTGGGTACAATTTAATTAAGACAGCTGAGGGAAAGATTCTGCTAGGAAGAATGTTCCTGCATGTAATTTTATCATGGCCCTGGAGAGCAAAACAAAGGGCAAAAGGCTACTCTATTCTTCCACTAATTATGCAAAATTTAGTAGTTATCAAGGATAAAGGATGTAGCTTATGGACTAAAATTTGTAGCTTGCTTGATATACTTTTAATGAAGCATCCCAACAGAAGTCTCCGAAGCAGCAAATACTTCAGTCAGGTTGCTTAGAAATCGTGTCAGAAAGTTGGCTGCCTAAGGGAACTGGGAATACGATACAAAGCCATGAAAAGTGTGATACAGGTCAGAGGTTCACATCAAGCACAATTCTTTGGTAGCTGGACTTTTGATTTTCTCATGATGGCTCTGGATCTTTGTCAAATAGGTTTGCTAGCTTGTTTTGTTGTAATATGCCCAGGTATCAACAATTCTGTAATAAACAGCGTGTCCTACAAAGAAGCCAGTGAGCAAATAGGCTAACTCAAGTTCCTGTTCATAGTAAGTGTCTGCAAGGACAGCATTCAAAAGAATTCAGACACTTATCTCTTAAACAGATCCTTCTTGCCCACAATTGTAATACAATGCTGATCTAGGACAGAAAAACTCTGTCCCTGGCTATTGGTGATTTCTAAGAAATGGACAATAAACGAACTTTAAAAACAGCAGGTATCAAGCTGGCACCTTTCTCAGGCATTGGAAGTAACTTAGTAAAACTGGGGGAAAAAATTAAGGTTGGCATTTAGTAAATTTATATACAAATAAAATAGAAAGAGGACATCCTCCCAGCTGGATTTTTCCACGCTCTCATTGTTTTTTTGTTGCTTTATTTATTGAACATTTCAATATCTTCATTTGTCTTCATAAATCTGTTACATACATTGTAGACAATTATAGTCGCAGCAGTGTGGTTTTGGCAGAGGTTAGTGTCAGAACTGGGCAAACATTATTCATTTTGCTTCTCTGCATCATGTTATAATATCCTGGAGTCCTTCTTCCCCTGTTTTGTAGCAACTTTTTGTCATGTGAAGAGATACTGGCTTAAATTCTGGGAGGAGAGGTAATTGCTTCAGTGAGTGATGATAAAGCCCTTAGTTTCAGCGTCCACAATTCTACACTCTAAAGACATATTTGAGTTTCCTACATCAGTGTGTCCTCACATATATGTTTATCTTTTCTCTATAATAGTCAGCAGAGAGAACTCTCTCGTAATTCAGAGTGAAAGAGGAATGATGAAAATTCACAATCGAGATATAGACGAGAAATGAGACAAGGAAATGTCTTTCACACCGCAAACAAGAAAGACCAAACTGGCCCTTAGTTTCATTCGAATCCTCTAAATTCAGTGGGTCACATTTATAACGATACAATTTCAGGAAGCTTGAGGCTTTGAGCAATCTGGTCTAGTAGGAAGTGTCCTTGCCCATGGCAGGGGGGTTGGAACTAGATGATCTTTAAGGTGCCTTCTGACCTAAACCATTCTATGATTCTATGAAAAAATGCTTGCTGTAAACATAGGCAAAAATTTTGTGTTAATTTTACCACACATTCTAGCAAATTCAACACAAAGGCTTTGTCCTCTGCATAGAAGGTGTCATCACATACATTAGTTCAGACATTATCTACAGCTGAACAGTAAGAGGGGTAACAGTATGTCTGTCAGGCAGGAGTGGAATAAGAATCCTAGCGAGGACCATTTCCTGGTGTGAGGGAGCAGGACGGAGGAATGTGCATGTGTTTAAGTGGAAGGACTGATGAAAGGTCTGTCTTGCCCAGCTAAAAGGTCATTTGGGGCCAGTTTTTCTGGGCATTTTGAAAGAAAAACCCACGCTCAATAGATTTTAAAACCAACTTTGTGGATGCGTTAAAAAAGAAGGGAAAAGTTACAGAAATGTTCAGCCTTCGTCATATAATCAGGTTGACTTTGTCAACACCTTGTTTTCATCACAACTACTAGTAATTTGAGCCATTTATATAATTAGTCCGTATATGTGCGTACTTTGGAAGAGAAAAATATTCCTGATGGTTTAATTAGGTTTGTGGTTAACTGTGATTAGCTAATATTTTTTTCCTATTTATGGCCTGATTAATTTATTTCTACTGTATTAGTTACAAAAGTCTCCCTTTAAAATATATGTACAAAACCCCAATGGACATCATAGTAAACATAGCACCGTGTCATTCTAGCTTTTAAAAAAATAATGAAATAGAGGTATTAAAGAAAGGGAACGTCATAGTAATTTTGATGTGTGCTTTTTGCTTCTATGACAGACTACTATGACCACAAGAAATTCCTTTAACCTTTCTTGCTGCAGTAACAAGTCAAGCTTACATATATCTGTACCTGTTCTGAGCTTAATTTGGCTTAATAAATTTCTATAAAGTGCTTTGATCAATTTATTTAAATGCAAGACATGACCGAAGAAAAGTCTGCTCTTACTGTTATATTTTCTAGTGCCGAGATGAATGTTGATAGAACAAAAAAAAAAGAGAAATGAAGAAGGAACACTACACAATAACCTGGAAAAATGTTCTGCACATTCCCTGTATGCTTTATCTTCCTTATTTTCCCCCAAGGAAAGAAAAGTAAGATCTAATGTCAAAAAGTAGGATATTTGGCCAATTTATTATAGACGAAGAAAGCAAAATGCCTTACTGAAAAGTAGGACAATTCTACCAAAAGTAGGACAGCTTACTGCACATTAAGTACCTTTGGATTATGCGTATTGTATCATGCTTACTTTACACACACAATTAGTTCCAGTGACTTCAAAGCGGGACTTCCCACATAAGCTAACAGAGGAAGATATATCCCCCATGATAAAGCTGTAGTACCGTATCAAACAGGGTCAGAATACATGCCCATCAAGAAAATCTGGAGAACAGCTATAACTGGTTGATCTCATGTAAAAAACAAAAATGTCACTGGCATGTAGTCTAGAGATCAGATCAAATGAGAAAAACAGAGCAGATCAATGATGCTGGAGCAGGTTACACGGTTTAAAATTCTAGACCTGAGCAGATAAATTTATACTCAGAATAACTGCAAAACCTAGGAAGTTTGTGTGCCTTCAAGGTAAGCATAAGGATGAGATCATTTCAGTGTTGGCAAAGGGTGCAAAAGACACAGCATGATGGAGATTTATTTTTTTTAAAAGCATTTTTTTCTTAATGCATTAACAGATAAATGAATTTTTAGTGTTCCAATGGCATTTTGAGGACAGTATTTGCAGGAGCCCTTTTCCAGAAGCAATGGATCTGTAAGTATATCATATGCAGACTGATTATTTATATGCCATAAGGTAGGGTGTTTGAGTTGTTGGGCTTTGCCCTCTCAGAGGCTGTGTGTGCATGGTCCAGGTAAATCACTCCTGGCTAGACCTACAAAGGAGCCCAGCTCCAGAGGAGAACCTAGAGCTTTGAGTTAGGCTACTTAGATCCTTACTCTGCACATGGGGAATTAGTTCATAAAGCACAGGATTCATAGGGACCATTAGCTTGAGAATAGGTATTGCCCAAGCTGGAAATAGAGGCTGCTAAGAAAAGGATGCCTCTTGAGTCACTTTTAGTGTTGTTAAGAAGGGTAAATAGAGAGCTCAGAGAGAAATAGAATGGTTAAGTGAGAGAATTTTAAGGTTAGTAGTAGTTACTTGATATAAAATGTTTGACTGCTACCTTGAAGGTTACAGCAGGCAGTGTGAAAACATGAGTCCTGCAACTGGTGCCCAAAGTATGCCTAAGTCCTATTTACTTGCCAGAGCCCTTATTTGTATATAAGCCCTATGCTCTGGGTCTCAGATGCGCACATATAAAACACTATAGTCAACAAAAGCAATGCTATAGGTGATGCATATATAGTGTTTTACACAGTATCAGGACCTGCGGTCACTAATAGACCCTAATGAGTGGTGCAGTTGATACACTTGAGAGAAAGGATGCCAACCAGAGGGACTTTGATAGGATTGAGAAGTGAGACAATGTGAATCTTATGAAGTTCAACAAGGCCAAGTGCAAAGTCCTGCACCCGAGTCAGGACAACCACCAGTATCAGTGCAGCCCTGCAGAGAAGGACTTGGGGATACTGGTAGATGAAAAATTGGATATGAGCCAGCAATGTGTGCTTGCAGCCCAAAAAGCCAATCCTATCCTGGGCTGCTCCATTCTTGTGAGACCCCACCTGGAGTACTGCATTCAGCTTTGGGGTTCCCAGGGCAAGAAAGACATGGACCTGTTACAGTGGGTCCAGAGGAGGTCCATGAAAATGATAAGAGGGCTGAAAAACCTCTTCAATGAAGAAAGGGTGACAGAAGTTGTGGTTGTTTAGCCTGGAGAAGAGAAGCTTCTGGGAAGACCTTATTGCAGCCTTTCAATACTTAAAGGGGGCTTATAAGAAAGATGGAGACTTTTTACCAGGGCCTGTAGTGGTAGGAAAAGGGGGAATGGTTTTCAACTAAAAGAGAGTAGATTTAGATTAAAGTAAGAAATTCTTTACTGTGAGAGTGGTGAGATACTGGAACATGTTGTCCAGAGAAGTTGTGGATGCCTCATCCCTGGAAGTGTTCAAGGTCAGGTTAGACAGACTTTGAGCAACCTAATCTAGTGAAAGATGTCACTGTTCACTGCAGGGGGGGTGGACTATATGATCTTTAAAGTTCTTTTCAACCCAAATCATTCTATGATCCTATGATAACGACCCTGACCAGCCTCACCTGGGACCAACACCCTGCCCATGGTCCCAGAAGCCCTATTTCATCTGGGCCTGTGCTGTGTTGCCTGACCCTGCCTTGTGCTGCTCTGATTTACTGCTCAGCTTCCCTGGATGGACCCTAAGCCCACACTGCATGCAGCCTTCCTTGGGCCCTGACTCCAGAGTGCACCGACTCCAGAGTGCACCTCAGACTTACGTGACAGGTATTTCTGTCTCCTGGGTGGACCCCAGACCTGACTTGTTACCTTGCATTGTCTAGGGCTGTTAATGGAACCCGTCTATGTCACCACCCTGGCCCTGTTGAACTGCCCCCATTGGCATGGGTGACCCTTGGCTTCCCTCTTGTCCCTCTTCATGCGGCAACCCCACTCCTGCAGCTCCCTGATGTGTAGGCCTTTATGCAAGGGATCACTTGATCTACGTTGTAGCAAAAATTGTCCGAGACATTGTTTTTATTTCCAGGAATTATTCTTCTCTGTTATTCTCCATAGAAGGGAAAACTTAAAGCCTATTGACCTGCCTCTTCAGTAGAAGGATCCCTTCAAAAATACCCTTCTTACCCATGTTTTCAGCAAATGCTTAGTAAGTCTCTCTTAACACAGAAAACCTTGCGGGTATTATGCATAACTTAATCCTTAACATTATCAGTCTTGTATGTGCCAAGCAACAACATCAACCCTGGCTCCTGTCCCTCTCCCCCAGGGAGACCTCCTGAGGCTTGGAGCAGAGCTAGAACTCCAGCATGATATGAAGACTGCTTTTCTGACACAGCTTCTCAACCGTTTTATCCCGTTCCTTTTAAAAATTAGCTTACACAGACATATCTGTGATTTTTTAGGAGGTATGCTGAAATATGAATTGACTGTGCAAAAAGGGTATGTGGGAGAGTAAAGGTGAGGGCATATTAATATGCAGAAACATAATATAACTCCAGTGCACTACTCCCTTCCTTCAAAATAAAAAGACATATTTGCAAGCAGGGCCTGCTTGGCCTGTCTGTCTGAACCAGTGATCTTCCAGTTTTGGTTGCGTACAGTCAGAATGATCCTTATATTGACAGGAAGAAAGAGCCAGTGCTCCTTTACAAGATTGTCTATAGATACAATTTTAAAGGGGAAATTTCCCTCTTTCTGTGTCAGAAAAAAATGTCAGCATCCAAGGCACAGAAACAATGTTTTTCCTTGATTTAAATTTGCAAGACTTCATAAAATGAGTTAAGAAAGGCAGTGGCTGTGAAGAGATATCTCAGAGCACAGAGGTGGGAGTCAGTAAGATCTGAAATGTAATTTGCATTTGAGAAGTGGTGTAGCCAGAAACTGGGTTTCCCTTGAAGTTTCTAAGAGATTGTAAGAAAAATGTGGGTTCTCTCTCTCAAAAAAAGCTGTGTCTGGCCCACAAAGTGTCTAGCTGGGATTTAAGTAAAACAGGCAGAGCTTCAAACATCAGAACTACCACGGTTCTAAGTTAAAGAAAGGATTTGCTGTGGGGAGAGCCAACGTCAGTTGAATGATGAAAACTGTAATCTTTAATAGCACCTTGTCTCTTCAAGGAATGAAGGCTGATCCCAGGTTCTTCACTGACAGGGAAACATGAATAAGATGGCTCACCAACTGAAAATACCAACCTGCAGATATCTCCAAAGACATTGAAATACGAAATGACACCTCTTTGTAATGTCCTGTGCACCGAATGAAACTGTCTTTGTCTAACAGATAGGAAAATGGGGTAGACCACGTATTAAGTGCTGAGACTATATAGAGAAGCTAAATTAAATCAACGATTTCCAGGCAGATTTTATTTGCTATAGCTATACCCATCTGCACCAGAAAAAAAACTAAAAAAAAATTGAACAATAATTAGGTTTAAATCTTGTAGTATGTTCCAGCTATGCTATCTATTAATGACTGCGAATCTAAATGTTTGAAAGTATCCACAACAATTGCATGGATCTAGTGAACACATGGGTTACCTTTTTCAATGTAGAATTTTGTACTTCAAAGGGGTAGTGAATGGAAAGCCAGGTAATTTCTAAGTCTAATTGTTCATTATAGCTCTTTGTTGACTCAATTTTAAATGGCTCTTTTTTATTAGTTTAAGAGTAGAAGATTAAGCTTAATGAACGTGCTCATTAATAAAATACTGCTGAGCCCTAAACCCATCCATTTCATATACTATTTTACTATGTACCACTGTAATAATATAGATTTTTCAAATGCCTGTTAAAAGAACAGTAACTGAACTGAGCCAGACTGCTTACATGCAGCAGTGCTACGCTGAAAGGAGAAATGCCTGACGAAAGGCAAACCAAATGCAAAGAGAATTGGAGTTTGCATTAAAGCCAACTAATGGGCAAAGTACATAGAAGCTCAACTGGAAGGATGACCAAGTGCCCTTAACGTAACAAAAAGTGCTGAGGGGATGGATCTACTGTCAAAAGCATTAGTCTGTGTGTAGGGCACACTGGAGCTTTATGGACTGCCCTGTTGCAAACAAGGAGCCCCGTTATCACCTGCTAACTTTCTGTGTTGAAAGTAGAATACCAGGAGAAAAAGTTGGGTGCATTTTGCCAAGTGTATTGTAACCCTCAAATTCTCCCTTTAATATAAAGAGTTTCTCAAAGCTGTGAATTTTGACTAGTGTCTCAGGCCAGAGAGACTATTCTCTACGTGTTTTTAATTCCTAAGGTTTACAATGGAATATGTGAGACCTCTCAACTGGCTTAGATGAAATCTGAGGAGTAGCATTTTATTTCCTTTGGTTTGTTTTTTTGGCTTTTTACATTTTTGTCTGAGTTCTTCATCTTGCAATCTAAATATTGCATTATTGTTCAACACAGCTAGAATGCTAAAGGCAGCTATAGAGAAGGCTACTTTGAAAACAGGCACAATGCTTTGTAATATGGAATTGAATGACCTCCTCGCTGAATAAATCAAAAATTTTACTTTGAGAAAAGGATTGAGGGAGCTTAGGGGAAGTGATTTTTTTTTTTTTAATATAAACTGTTTTCTAAAAAGACAAAACTAGAAATTATCACAGGCTTCAAAGAATAAGTGGCAGAGTTGGGGTCTCTGAAGCAAAGAGGGAAACATTTATCAGCTATCAGAAGGACTAATCTTCAAATGTTTGATGAAATATGATCAAGATCAATTCTTTATTCTCCTTCCCACTGGTCTTGTCTGTTTAGCTGATGGGAGGGCTTCAAGGGGGTTATCCCACACAATGGAGAAGACTTATTGGTCCAAATACTGTAATGTCCCAATGAAGTCAATGTTAGCATAAATGTAATGCAACTTCCTTCTTGCCCAAATGTTGTGGCTTCCGAGACACTGGAACAGCTTCATTTGAAGACGAGGATTCCAACAACTCAGATAATGTGCTTGTGATCTCTGAAGTGCTGCGATGACATTGAAAATACGTTCCCCAGAATTAAATTACAGTAGATGAAATAGTTGGAGTTTCTTCTGTAGAGATGATTTTTACTTACAATTCTCTAAAAAAATGTTTTGATTCTGCAGCTTCTCATTTGAATATAACTAAAATTGAAAGATGCATATATTAGATAATGCCTATATGCACCCTTCTGCAAGTGAAAGGTTATTCACTGTGCTATTTTATTTATTTAAATGAACTCATTCAAACCCTTATCTTGTTACTTTCAAGTTGATTTCTATTCACAGCACCTCACTTTTGCAGTAAGTAACTTCCACTTCTTGTGGTTTTTGAAACATGAATCCATTCATTATGTCTTGATTAGTTACTAGATGATCCAGCTACAACTGTTTAGTAAGGCATAATAAAAGACTCCATTTCTGAATCTGTGCAACTACATCAGTGCTATGTAGTTTCATAGATGCATTGGAATCATCTCTGATTTGAGTAGAGGTTATATAAATAAAAGTTTGCTTAAAAATACAGTGTTCTATCTTGCTAGCCAAAATTTCCCTGTCCCCAAATTAGGTATGATATAAAATACTATATATACAACATTTCTTCTGCTGAGCACAATATAACTTAATGCTAATTATATTGCCCTCCGAGTGATTCTTGCCTAACTACATCACATATAAGAACAGCAGATTTACTGCAGTGGGCAGAGATTCAGTTTTAAGGGTGTAAACGGCACAAAGAAATTAAAGAACAGCAGACTACAGCTCTAGTGAAGTTTTGGACTATAGTTATTAAAATATTCACAGAAATAGGTAGATTTCTGCAAGCTGAAGAGAAGTGTCAGGTATATCTAAATAAACAAATATTTAAGCTCAGACACCTCAGACTTTAAATCAAACAACATCTCGTGCGGACTTTGTGACTTCTAAAGGCTACAGAATTTTTTTTTTAATTTTAATCTTTCCTCATTAGTTTGTCCCTTCTGACCTTTGTATGATGAGGATTTTCAGGGGAAAAAAATAGTTCATCCTGCAATTGGTGAATGAAGAACTTTTAGCTGTCATTTTAGCAATCTCATTATCTGTTTAGACATTTTTAATTAGATAATTAAGCCATGTTTTCTGTACACACTAACTCTAATGACTATGACTGAAACCATGTTCTGTACCCTGAGAAGTCACTAAAGCCCCGAACGGGCACAATCTGTGTAACCTCTGGAAATCTTTTTTTCAGCAAGTGCTCCCTACCACTACTATTCTCTGCCTTTGTGGAGAGATTTTGCAACGTACTTATTGCATTTACTATCCTTTTGCTTGCCCTTTCATAATGCACAGCTCCTTTCCAAGCAGCTGCCAGTGGTTTTTTCCAATATTTTATGCGGGTCCATCCACCTTGTAGTTCTCTTCTTCCTTGATTTGGGTCTCAAAGGGATTCCTTTCTGCAGATCATAGGAGAGGTTTGCATACGTCTAAGAATAAAAACCGCTGCCAAACACGCAAATTGCAAACAGGTGCCAAGATGCCTTGCTCTTTCCCAGCGTAAGGGAGAGGCTCTCAGTATAGTGAAGAAAGATCATTATACAGAAAAAAAGTGGGATCTGTTGACAGAAACTACAGTTTGAGTGCCATCAAACATACCTTATTCCCTTTCCCTCCCAGTCTCTTCTCTTTCACATGACTGCTGTTCAGGATTTCACTTTCAAATAAATATTTGGCACTTGTATCCAAAAAGACAAACAAATATGCAGAGAAAATTTTGCCTGAGTAAGTGAACACTCCTATTCAAAATTCTGTGGCTAGATGAATGGATAAGTGACAACAGTGATGAATAAATAGTGCCTGGGCCTGCCAAAACCCAGCATTAGAAAGTATAAACAAAGCAGTACTGAAAACAGATGGATTCATTTTAAGTTTTATCCCTTTTCAGTCAAGAGATGCTAATGAGACAACTTCACTTTGTACCATGACCCTGACACATTGTGTGCTAACACCAGCAAGGAGCTGGACCCACGCGGGGTCTGAGTGCCAGCACACAGCTGTCTTTCCACAGGACTAAGTAATTATTACCAAAACTACAAAAAAGCACGAATCTTCCTGCTGAATAATGACAGAAGTGAATTGCAATAGGCATCAGGGCTATGTAATTCCAGTAATTAGGTATTTGTGAGTATTTGCACTGGATTCATTGCAGAAAGCTAAAACACGGGGATTTGATTGCTGGCGAGGGGAGAGGGGGAGGGTTGCTGAGATGAACTGAAATCTAGTGAGATTTTACAGGCATGGAAACTGCTCTGTCAGATCAGACCCATCGCCTGTTTACTTTGATGATGGCCAAAACTTGGTGGGTATCAGAGGCAGGTGCAGTCTGTTCGGCAATTGGCAGCAAGCTTTTTCCTGAGGAAATCATTCTTTTAACTGCTCCTCTTAGAATCCAAGAAACAAAGGTTGTTATGAAACATACAGGTTATAGGCATTTCAATTTCCAACTGCTTAAACCAAATTTTAAATATAATGAAGTTATGCTTGAAATAAAACTCCAGATTTGAAAATTGTATATATTTGGGAAGCTCTGCTCCAAATACCCAAAATATAATAATGTGTCTGGACAAAAAGCCAAGAAAAAACATATCTACTTGTTTGGACGTGTGTATTTGGATACTTTTTTCTAGAAGCAAATTGTAAGAGAAATAAAATCTCCCAATGACAATTGCTTAAAGTTCACAGGGGAACTTTCTAGCAGTGGGGCTCAACTGTCAAGGGGTCTAATCCCCCCCAGAGACTGCTGCTGCTTGCTGCTCTTCTTCTGCCTCCTTTCTCCTCCCTGTGCTGCACCTCTCCACCTCTGTCTCCTTCTCCCCTGTGACTTTGACACTGTTTTCTTTGGAAGGAGTGTTGTTCTGTTCTACAGCTTTCTCCTTGCGTCATTGATGGCTCCAACAAAATTATTTGTACTTTTTAAAAAATTGTACTATACAAAACTGATGTATCCAGCCTGTGCTACTAACAGATGAAATAACTTCTGATAAAGCTATGTAAAGTCACTTTTCACACGTATTTTCCTTCCAGGCATTGTGAAAACTACTTCTGGCTTTTGATCCTGTTCTGGGAAGCTCACGTATAACCCACGTATAATTATGATCCTCACAGCCAGCACCAGTGGGATCTGTGTCAGGACACCTGTGAGCTGGAATGTGTCTCACCTGTTGGAATAAGTATTTTACAGCTACATGAAAGGTAAAGGAAATATATAGCTATAGAAAGTAAGACAATTTTAAAGAGAAGCCAAGAAAAACCAAGCTTGTGACTTGTCAGCCAGCAGGGAAATCAAATCATAAACCAGAAGTGTTTGAAAACAAAAACCAGGACACTCCCTGCTTTCTCTTCTACTTTTTGTGTGATATAACTCACCTTCAATACACTTGGTTATCTTACAAGGGTTGTTGTAAAGTAAGACATTCATATATATATATATATTTGGAGAATATACAATACAATCCCTACAATAACTTTGTAGAACAGTTACTGTTATTGCTAAATGAAGAATTGACCCTAATTCTTTGACTGCACTGGAGCAAGAGGCCTAATGGCTTTTTCTGTGCTTAGATATATTTGCTGAAAGGAGTTTAATAACATAATAACATTGCTGCCTTCTGCTGTCATTTCCTAGGTTATCTATCATCTAGTTGATAGGACCAAATTCCTGAAAGAGTTCTGTTATCTAGATAATTTCCTAATCAAATACGGTCATGTTACTTATGTATTTTTCCTTATTCTACAGGGGGAAAACATGTTTATTATTGTTTATTCCATGGAGATTTTGAAATCAAAATCATATTGCAGTCCTATTTCCTATCCTTCCCTATCCTTGCTTCACTTTTTTGTAGTCACTTGGAGAATGCCATGGTGCTTGTACTTTCTTACCAAGGAAATTGTGTTATCAGATATATATATATGATTTGTTGTCCAACAGTGGGGCTTCATGAGATTGCAAAAGAGCCATATACCATATTCATCACCACATCTGATAAGTTTTCTTGAGTGCTGTTGCAATTTTGTTGAATTAGGTAGCCCAATGGTCTTCCATCAGCAAGAAGATGATAACAGTCATGTAAGGTGAGCAATTACTAAGTTTCCTGGGGACGGTCCAACCACAGGGAACAGTCCTAATTTAAAGAAGCTATAACCACCAGTATATTTTTTTTTTCTTAAATCTTTCTAACTTTGGCTATCAAATGCAATAATAAATTGTATTCCCTGTTGCTCCTGTTCAGGGACTGTGCCTAATCCTGGAATTACTGGCATCTGCATATCATTTCAATGGTAAATTACAGCTGGGATATGCTAACCCCAAAGTGTGAGTAAGAACTGTTTCTAAATGATTGGAAGCTTCCTGGCACTTTATAGTTGATTTGTAGTAATTAGCTTAGTCGTCACTCTCTTTTGATAGCTTGTGTAAAATTTGTGCTATTTTCTTAGCACCAGAGCTAATTGTTTTCTCAAAAGAAGAATGGTCTTTCTCATGAAAATTAGACTTCAACTAAACCTCACTTTATGTTAACTGCCTTCCCTCATTGATAACTTCCTCTCCTTCTCCCCCCCGCCGCCCAGTATTAGCAGAGGAATGATGGAAACCTGGGATACCAATTTTCATTAACATTTCCATGGGGAAGATGTAATTTCCTGACTGTCTCCAAAATAATTTAAATTTCAAAATGCTTTTATCTCCTAATTTGACAAAAAAGTAATAAATAATATAAATATATTAATGACTAAAATTTATTATGTCGTTTTAGCTATCTTCTGCTCAGTTCTCTAATAATGCATGCTGTGACTGCATAACAAGAGACTAAGCACAAGAAATACAAGAGTGTAACTGGGTGCAAAATTTGTGCTACTTATCTCTATTGCCAGTAAATAAGATTAGAGTAACTGTTTATACATATGTTAAAAGCTACTCTCCTTGAAAACAATAACGAATCTTGACTTTGGCATTTGGAGGATGGTGGGAAACCTGTAGAGAGGTTAGAAATTGACTTTATTTCTCAAGACAGATGGCTTTCAGGGCTTATGCCCATCACATGGCTGTTCAAGAAGTAAAATTAGAGCTTTATTTAGACAAGGGCTAACATTTTACATAGTAATCTAGTATTTACACACCACAGTGAATCTGGCCTTTGACTGCCATATTTTGTATTGTTCTCTTGGTTTGTTTAATAGTAATTATAGGATAGTTTTGTTCACCATTGGAGACGTGTTTTCATAATTCTATGCTGCTAACTGGGAGCAGGATGGAAAAACTGGGCCACAGGGCAGATGAACAAGACTTTCATTGGCTTCATTAAGAATATCACATGCTTAATTGAGAAACCCTAATGAAATTCAGGAAAACTTTTTCAAATTGCCTTCCTCCTTGGAGACGCCTAAATTCTGGAAGTTTGGAAAGCTTCTGCAACTTCTCAACAAATGATATTTTGTGAGTGTGAACTAGAATCCGAGGAAAAACAGAGAAATAGAAACTAGAAGCTATTTTTAGAAGGTGATCCTTATACATTATACATATAGCCTTATACACAAAAGATATATGATTCTATACATGTAGACATGGTGCTTAGGGACACAGTTTAGTGGTGAACTTGGCAGTGTTACGTTTATGGCTGGACTTGATGATCTTAAAGGTCTTTACCAACCTAAATGATTCTATAATTCTATACAATAAGTCTCTCTGAAATCTGTAGGATATATTTCCACAAAGTGCTGGGACGTTATACAGACAATAGCTAGCTATACCTCCAGTGGTTTAAGATTATATTCTCCATGGGTCAAAAAATTTTCTTCTTATGAATATTCTATTCAGTATATATGTTCTCCTTTAATGACCTTTATCTGTTTATTAGTGTTTTTCAATAAGTTATATTGCAAGAGAAACCTTCAAATAGTCTTTGACTCCTAACTGAAAAATCTTTAGAGAGAGTAGCAGAAACAGTGTTCTAAAAATGTGAAGTATTCTTATTATTTCACTAAATATATGTAAATTTGGTTCACAGTTCCTCTTTCCCTTTGTTCAGTTCTTTTCTAGAGTTGTTTTTTCCTATACTTCCTAATGTTCTTTTGTAAGGTCCTAATTATATATAACACTTCAGAATATGTGTCAGTTTAAGGACACTAGTAATGCTGTCTCTGCCCAGAAAAATTAATTTTGCATGTGCTTATTTCTGATATTATCTAAGTATTTTCTTATTCTGTACATGGATGCCTAGAAGAGGGAAGACTTCAGTAAATTCAGTAGGCCTGAGCACTTTGGTGGAGTCTTTCTTTTAGCATAGCTCTCTATCTACATTATAATTGTAGGTATTTTATCTTCCTAAAACATACTGGAAATATCTCCACCACTTTCCTAGCTCTGGTAATTATGCTGTACTTACTTGCTTTCAATTTCAACATTTGTTCACTCTCTGAGAATAATCACAAACACCATAATTTTACAAGATTTTTATAATTAAAAGAGTCCTTCCCTTGTAAGCTTAAACATTAATGGTAAAGTTTTTCAAAGTCAACTTCTGGTTGTTTCTAGAAGATCACTACGTGCCATGTGGAGTTCTTATGAATGGTGGGCATGGGAAAAGAGTTTAATTAAAATACTCTTTCTTAATCTGAGAGATGAACCTCAGAATGGTCTTTGAGAGCCTCCCAGAAATTAAATTTTCATAGTCAGGATTCAACTTGAATTTCCCCTTAAAGGAACCATTAAAGGAACTCGTGAATTTAAAATGCATATAAAGTGATACAGAGTTTGATAACTCAGCAAGATAATTCTGTTCTAATTTAGAAGAAAAAAAAAGTCTAACTTCTTCATAGTCTTGAAGCAGCAATAAAATTCTAAATCTATTCATGTCCTCCAAATACTCAGAAACTAATGAAAGTTACGCTAATCAATAAGTCAAACAAATAGCACCAACTGTGAAAGCAAGCCTTAATAATGTGCCCTTAATAATGTGAAAGATATGGTATAGCCAAACCTGATCAGACGAGTCATAAATTCATTAGCTCATTCATCCTAAAAAAGCTGGGTTTCAAATTAGAAATATGGATAATACAAACCATCAGTGTGGTTTGTTTTGTTTTGTGGAAGTCTAAATACCCTTGCCGCTCCATTTTCACTGAGGGCTCAGTTTATGCTTACTGAAATTGTAGCTGGAATGAGTTCCATATATAATCTACCAAGGCATATATATGCATGTATATATACATATATGTACATACATCTATGTATATATAGGTATGTAAATATTTTTATCTTGATTCAGTCAAATATGCAGTTCTGCGCATATGCAGAAGTTCCGTACATGTATTTGCAAGACAGGGAACTAAATATTGAAAGAACATGTTAAAACCTGAATGGCCTATATGATTTTTGTTTTATGGTAGATTGAATTTTGGCCAGTATCTGAAAAAGCATCTGTTTTATATAAAATATTAAGAGGCAAAATGGCAACAGTGGCCATGTGTCTGAAAAGCTTGTTTTATTTCAAGTAGCCAGGAGCGATATCTTCCCTCTCTTTTCTCCCCACCATTTCATTTTCAAAACTGGTTCTAGAAATAATTAGTGTCAATGTCCAAAGTGTTATGACTTGAAGATACAGCTTTATATCGCTGTTGTGTGTAAGCTCATTCTTATTATTAGCATTAGCATGAATTTGTATGTGTATATTTTTAGTCAGGTACTTATCAAATATGAAAAATAAATAATGTTACAATTTTGTATTTAAATGGCAATATATTTCTGTTATTCATTGGCAGTGAATGATAAAAGCAGGTTTTAAAAGTAGACAGAACATATATGATTTGGTGCTGCAGTCCCTATCAGCTTAATGAAGGCAAGATGCAGCACTTTTTTTTTTGGTTTTTTTGAAGTAATTATTCTCCTAATGGCTGTGTTTGCCCTAAATAAGGCAATTCTTCCTCTGTGTCAAACATTTGGAGAATCGTAACTCTTAGGTTAATTTGGGGGAAATAATTTAGATGCTAGATGAAAATTCCTTCCCTTTCTTTAATAAAGTAAGGTTTATAAGTAGCCTGATGAAATAATCTGTTGGGGATGTATGCTCCAAATATTGTGCTTAGAAACCTTTTCTTCATGAAAAGTGCCGGAGAAACAGATGGTTTTGTTCAGCCATAATAATATTATCCAAAAATTTGCCTGAAAGAGAGTAATTGACTTTCAACCTTCAGTTGATTTATCTTAACTTTGAATATTCCTTTGCAGATGTAGCCCAAGAGTAGATATTCGTATACAACAAATAACTGTACCTGTGACCATGTGTAGGATGCAGCAATGTCTTGTTTTTCTTTTGTGTTCCTACAGTCCAGCATCCTAAGGAAACTCAGAAATATTTCATGATGTGCTGTGATGTAAGAACTATTTTTATATCCTGAATAGATTTTAATGTCTTTGGAAGAAAAGTGCTTGCTCGCTTGCTCTCTCTCTCGTGTACACACACATTCTGTATGTTATCAGAATAAGATAGGAAAACATATTCAGATCCTTCTGAATATTTAATGAACATGTGTTAGTGACAACTCAAAAAAGCAAGAAAGGCTACACAGGACTATTATACCATCCTTCTCCATCCTGATCAGTATTTCAACTTACTCTCTCTAAACTCTTTTAGATAGGCTTTCTTGTTCTGAAGTGAGCTGGGCATGACTTCATTAATGTTGGCATTAAACACATGGCGGGGTGGTTTGGTTTTTTTGGGTTTTTTTTGGTTTTGTTAATCTTGAAAGGCAACTTTCACTCCTACAGTAAATTCCAGTTTGGTAGTTTAGAAAGGCTAAATTCTTCCACCAGCCAAGACAGAGCTTGTTGGGGTTTTCTTTGTTTGGGGGTTGGCTTTTTTTTTTTTTTTTTTTTTTTTTTTT
>VFFE01007500.1:870905-888397 GCA_008921705.1 Burhinus oedicnemus
GTTTTTTTTTTTTTTTTTTTTTTTTTTATTTTTTTGGTAGTGATACTTCAGTATTTTCTGAAAGTAAGGCTGCTTTGGAGCCTGGAACTCTATTTGTTCATTTTCATTTTAACAAAGTTTTCTTCTTACTTTTGCATTTGAAAGAAAATAAAGACCTCAGATACGATCATAGCTGTAACTGGTCTCCAGGAATATCTATATTTCAGTCCCTAACTGATGATACCTAGGAAGTATTGGACACAACCTATATAGTTGTGTCCTCATCAGTATACTCCATCATGTGAATACTAGGATTTTAATTTCTTTTCTTCTTTTTTTTCTTTCTTCCTTTTTATTTCCTTTGTTTTTTGTTTCCTCCCTTTTTTTCACGTCCTGGGACTTCAGCTTATGTTGCTGAAGCACTGTAAATCCCATCTAGTTTTTTAAGGGACTAAGCCAGACAAATAATTTTAATAAGATGAACCAAGCCTGTAACAAAGAGAGAGAAGGAAATGGAAATAGAAAAAAAAAGACCCTTGAGAAGTTCTGCACTTTCTCTCCTGATGCTGGCATCAGCCATGGAGGTACTGTTAGAGCACCATAAAAAACTCTCTGAGATAGAACTCATTCTGTCTTTTTTAATTACAAAAACTTTGACTGTTTTTTTCATTTTCTTACAACAATAATCATCTATTCTATTACCTTTATCTTTCCAAAGTTTATATTCTGAAGAACAGTGTGAAGGTATTAGCATATATTCTATGGAAAAAGAAAGTCTATGTAACTGGACTGAAAATCCATCTTTGAAAGAAGTTAATTTCTCTGGATGTTTAAAATTACAGAGAGGTGCTCATCATAAAGGAATGCAGCAGTATCTTTCTCATGAAAGGTAGTGAGACTTAGATGGCAGATGGCTTCTTAGACATTTGTACATCTTCTTGGCTGAATCTCCTTCAGAAAACGTAGTCATGAGGGGATTGTCCCTGCCCTTAGAGCCCCTCTTGGGGTAAGCCTAATTTTTAGGCTTGATTTTGGAAACTGCACTGCAAAAGCAGCCTGCCATAACTCCTGTGTGCTCTGCTCCATTAGCGTTTTATCCAATTTCATCTATTAGCTAAAATAACATGGGCCACATCAATGTCAAGCAGGGAGGGGAGGGACAGGGAAATGGTGATTTGAAATGCAAATTGTAGCCTAGCTTTTTGCTGCCTTTTATTAACTGAGCCAAGCTCAGCTCTCCACAGTAAAGGAGGGGAGAGAATTTCCCCTAAAGGGCCACGATTCAGAGCAGGAGACTGATCTAGTCAGCAAATTGCCACCTAGAGGAACCTCTGTCTCCCCCTCCCCAAGCTTGTTGGAGGACTCGCAGGAGATTAATCACCCAGGATAAAGTTATGCTTTGTCAATATCTCATGACACATCATCAGTGAGATGCAATCTTGCTGTTTGCGACATAGGATGCTTCAAAGCTGCGTAAGGCTCCACGAGCCACCCTTGGTTCATGACCTGCTGTCTGGCTGCATTTTTGTGACAGCAGACGTGTACAGTAACGTGTTGCGTCTGTGTTTTATGAATGTTCCAAATCTGGGTTTAACAATATTTGCTCGGGCACTGAGAAAGTCTGGGAATTTGATCTTGGCATGAACTTGGAGCCAAAAATATAGAGCAGCAAATGGGCATATGAAAGACCTGGCTGAAATTCATCCCTGTTATCCTAAATGTCACTCTGAGCATTCTCAGAGACTTTTAGACTCCCAATAGACTCAGTCGTGCCAGTGTATCTGAATGTAATGAGCTGGACCTGTCAGAAGCAAATCCCAGTCAGCATATTAATTCACTAGCTTTACAAATGTGATTCTTTAAAAGATTCTTGTCTTTGTATTATAGATTTTTGCGATTTAAACTTTGAATTAACACCTACTGCAATATTTGTCTTAACAGCCTGTGTCCCATTGCACATACCTGCAAGCATGCTCAGGAAGGCAAATAAATTACTGTTACTGGAGGGAAATTTTAACTACCATCATTCAGTAAAACATTCATTAAGTGGGAAACAGTGTCTAATTTCTCACTGCTCCAGCAAAGTCTCCTCCGTTGTTCCATAAGATAATATAACAAAGATATCCAGAGTATGGGTGTACCCTTACATTTTGTTTGCTGAAGTACCACATTGCACTTAAGCTGGTCTTCAATTCACAGTAATCTCATCAAAGTTTTCCTGTGTACATTACGTTCAAAATAAAGGCAATGATGCGTGGCTGTAGATGCCAAATTCAGCTTGCTAAACCATACCTATGGTGACTAGTTAATAGCTTCCTGATCCACCATGGCCACATGTTTCTTGCTTTGCAGGTAACTATTCTGTCAATTTTGAGACCAAAACATCTATTTTTTTTCTTTATCAATTGTTTTTAGATCAGTGTCAGCCATGTATGAAACTTGTTTGGATTAAGATTTCATTATGAATTTGAAATGGTGCAGATTCACTTAAGAGATTGTCTTAAAACATCTCTGATACACTTGGGCAATTTTTGATTATGCTTCATAGCCAGCTGCTGGCTACAGGATGAAATCAAAAACACCTCACAATTCACAGTTTTGTTTGGCTTTAGGCTTAAATCCAGTGCACGGACAGGAAGGGCTGAACTCTCCGCTCCAAGATTTGCTCATCTCTTTTGGACCTGTAAAATACTGGAGTGCAGTTATTTTTAGCAATATCACTGAAAATGTTACTTTCCTCCTACATGAGGCCCTGTTTTAAATAATAAGTTCTTCTGTAATTATTGTGGTATTGTTGTATTGCTAAAGTACTCTATTCAGATATGAATGACATTGCACTAAGTCCTCTAGGAGGAATACAGAATCATGCTGCCATCATAAAGACATGACAGTCCAAAGCAACTAAATGCAGATAAAAGGAAAAGGGGAACTAAAATGCCTAGGTTTTGTTCCGATGTAAGCCCAGATACTCTTTATGGAATCAGCCTTTGTTGAGCAACTTCACAGTTGTTTCACTTCGACTAAGAGCAACCTAAATTTGATTCAATGTATAGTTGTGTAAAGCAGATTTCCTTTAAAAATAATTTGTGTCTAATTTATTCCTTGATTCAACAAAATGCAACCTGCTTTTTTTTCTTCTGAAGTAATAGATAAAACGTTATTTTTTTTCCATGATATATATCATTTTCACTTTCTCGAAAGATACACTATGTGAAAAATTCCACAAGCTCTAGTAGCATGGATGTTCTTGTGTCTTGCACTGGCACAGGTATGTACAAAAAGTATGAAGGTTTAAAATAAGATGTGTTTTGTTTTCTTTCCAGAATCTGTTTCTTTCTCAGAAAGAATTTTTATTTGTAAAATCTGAGAGCCAAAAGCAATGTGTCTCTTTTATGTTTTTAGATGTACAGGTTCTTGACAAGTTTCATTGCTATATTTTAGGTAATACAAAGATTCATAATTAGCTAGAGGAAAATAAGATGCAAAGATGAATGCTTAAACTCTAAGTATATTAGTAAACACATAGTGAGTGAACCCTTGACACTTTTAAAAAATAAATAAAATTTTCTGATCTGCATTTCAGACCTCTGGAATAGATCCATAGCCAGTGCCCAGCTTGGGTACTTGGTCTAGATGCTGAAGCTATAGAGCTAAGAAACCTGCCTGAAATGTCTTCATGCACTTGCATTACGGTTATGGAAAGGAGAGGAAATTTGTGGAGTAGTGGGTCCTCCAGTCTCAGCCTTCTGACATTTGCTGCATTCCCCTTGCATGGATCTTCTATGCATTTGCCCAGCATTGAGTTAAGTCTGGTTGTTTGAACTATACAACTCTAGATTTTTTTCTATTGTACATGGATTTGAAAATGTAGGTAAGTTGTTGGATGGACTGCATTTAACCCAGATTTAATTTAAAGTAGCAATCTTTAAATGCTGCTGTGAATGGGTTTTATAAGGCAGTGATAACTTAAACTTACAGTCCCCCTCAGACTGAAGGTTTTCAACATATTTTACAAAGTCAAGCTATAAATGGAGAAAATAGAAATGAAAAAATAAAGTTACAAAGAGCACCATACCAATGCAGATATTAGTTATACAGCATTTAACTGCTGTTACATGGGTATTTATACTTCATAACTAATCAAAAGGACTTACAAGAGTTTTAAAACCAGCAAAGAATATCTAACACAACAAAAGAAAACCCACCTATTCTCCTCCAGTAATATTAAAAATATAAATATTATTCAGTAAAGACAGAAATTAACCAAATTACTGGAATACTTTACAAGGAATAAACCATGCATCACCCATGTGATGGCCACCAAACATTAGTGAACAGACCAATGTCTTATTTAGTGATTTTATTTAGCACTGTATTTATGAATGAGGAATTGTTTGTTTTAAGCTCTAATTCTCCTGTTTTAGTCCCCTGCTAGTGTGCCTTCCCTTTGAGGGAACCACAGATTCTAAATTAATCCCTTTTGTCCTTCCACAACTTGAATTACCTAGTATGGTGATGGATTTCTGCCTTCTCTGGTTCACCTCTGCACATTCAGTACTCCAAAAGCCATTCGAGTTCTTCCTTTCTACATTATCAAGGTGATCAAGGCTCTCCTGAAGTTGTAGGATGAGTGGGGATGGCTTGACTCCAAAACTCACTTGAGCATTAACGTTCATTTAGCCAGCAATGAACTGAAATGTGGATGGAGCCCCTGCTCGTGTTGTTCTAAAACCAAGAAAAATACTACAGAATTTGAAAACAATTGTTAAGAGAAGAAAACATTACTCATTCTCTTAGGGTGAGATATTGCTAATTAGAGGAGGTGCAACTAAAATTTTAGAAATGTTATGGAAGAGTCAAAGTTGATTAAAACATTTTTTGAAACTTGTCAGCTCTGGCTAAGGTTCTGAGTTTGTTGCAGTCCAGGCTCTGGTTCACTTGATTCTGGGTACTTTCCACGCAGCACTGAGTATGTTCAGCAGCTTCCAAATTTAATAGGAATTTTTAAATAATGTAACAGACTAAATCCTAAATTTGGGGCTGTCATTTTTCATTCAGTTTAGTTACGCACTGAAATCTGCAGTCTGCAAAAAAAGATGATGCGGTGCCTTGGATGTAAGCATCTCTCCTGCTGGCTGGGCAAGCATGGGAGCATTGCTGCTGCCTGCCCGCCTGCTGCTGTCGCTTCTGCCCCACCAGGCTGCTACAAAGGCACAGGAGTCGCAGTTACAACCCAGCTGCCGTGTTCCTTCACCGTACAAGGACTTCAGCTGGACAACTAACCTGCTCCACAAACGGGCACCAGGTAGGAGCTAAAACATGTTACATCTTCTAATTAACTCATCATAATGTTTGTTCAGAAATGGAAAATCACCCAAATCCTGAGCTCTTGAGAACCAGTTACCAGGTCTGTCTACCTAAAGGTCTGTCTACCTGCAAGACTCTACGTGTGTGCAACTGAAACAAAGAAAATCAAACTAAGTAGTGCCAGTTATCTATGCCTTATTGAGAACTTCTGCAGAAGCCAGGAACTTATAATAAAGCAAGCTTAAGGAAGGATATCTAAGTAATTTTCAGATTTTTAAGTAAGGTTAGAATATCCCCTAAATTTGTTTTGAAATGGTTATTCAAGCAGTGCTAATTAGTGAAGCATGATTCTGAGGGAAAGGACTTCAGTCCATGGTGCATCTTTTTTGTTCCCTTATTTCACAGAAGCTTTCTCTCAATCAGTCATTCAGGCTTTTTTGCCCCCTTACTCCTGAAGCAAAGAAATGGCCTTTGTTGGTGTTTTCCACCTCCCTGGAACTTTTGATTTTGCTCTTTTTTACTTAACAACAACAAAGACCTCTCCAAAACAACTAGCCCACCACAACTACTAACAACAGCACTGGTAGATACTCCTTTGTTCATTTGGTTAAATTAAGCCTGTAAAAAATGAAAAACAAGGTGTTTAAGTGATTGCCTCTCTCATTGACATCTTCATGTGCCTTCAGCTGCCCTTCTGGGCATTGCAGCCTTGCTGGAGGATCTGCAGTTCAGCTGCTCACCACAGCAGCTGCCCTTAGTAAATGGCTCAAGTTCTGCAAATTGGCTCATCAATCTCCTTCTTGAGCAGAGGAAGAATCTGGTAGGGACACAAGTGATATCAGCTTGTAAGGCCAACATCTAAGCCTTCCTTCAAATGCACGGAGTGGGGGATATGGGATATGTCTGAGAAGTGAAGGGATATATGGATAGGTGTGTGGTGGTGTGGAGATTCTAGGCAGACCTCCAGCATCAGGTATCCCATAGTCAAATCCAAGAGGTTGCCCAAATTGGGATAGAAGGGCCTTTCTGCACCCAAAGGCTGGATAGTTACATGTCACAGAACTTGCACTGTGATTGTTTGGTGATGTGTCATCAGCTGAGAATAGAAAATAAAGAAGCCCTCATATTTTACGTTAGAGTGAAAAAGTGTGAACTCTGTCAGAACGCATACCAACCAGACATTAACTTTCTAACAGTCTCCTTTCTGTGCCCATCACTGCTGCGTCATCTAGGCATTTTCATTCATTCTGAGCGTTCGTTATTTTAATCTTAAAAGACCTCTGTGCAATTCAGTTGAGCTATTCCTGTTTTCAATAATACATTTGCCATAATGCTTTCCTTCCTCCTTCAGACCTCTCTGAAATCAAGCACTGCAGTCCACTGACATGTTGACAGTTTTGCATGAATTAATGAAAAAGCAGTTGGAAGTGACTGACAAAGATTTATTTATTATTATTAAACTGACTGTGTATCCAAGTTGCTCTTCTGAAAAGAAAATTAAGAGAAGGAACTGAAAAAAAAGTGTTTGAAATGTATGATTTAGAATATATTCTGTTCCTCAATCTATAATATATAATTTTAAGAAACAAGGCTGCTGTCTTGAGGTAGAAATTCTTGCTCTACATTGTAAGCAGGACTGCCTTACTGGTATTGCTTTATATGCTGAAAGGAAGTGAAAATGGATGTTTCCAGCACTGGGAAAAATGTAAGTCCAAAGTTGGTCATTTAATAGATAGGTGCTAACTTTTATTTAGTTCCTTTTGCTTAAAAAGAAAAATATGAATCATCTTGGTAACAAAACACAAAGATACAAGACGTAAACACACCTGCTGAATATTTTCCTATATACTTCTTCTGATAAAAAGCTAAAATGCATAAGTCTAAGTGATCCAAGCACGGAAGTGACACCTAATCTTTTCGAAGCAATGCACTGTGGAACGTCTTAACTGAGCATGTCATATAAGGCTCGTACTGCCTTCATTTGCACGCGCTCCTATTTCACAACCATATTTCCTTTAACACTTCAGCCTTCCCCGTACATTCTGTATTTGGCTTTGCATTCGCCTGGTCTGTGGCAATAACCCCAGGCAAAGAGCACAACGGCGGCCGGCTGCCAGCAGCAGAGGCCTGGCGCTGACTAGGCAAGGATTTGCCTGGCACATGCCAGCTCAAACACGGACACTTCTTTTTTCTGTTTTCCTGCCTTTAGAGGCCAGCCAACCAAAGATGACATTTCTCCATTCCTGGAACATCTGGCTTAGGCTCTCAATGCTCGTAATTATCCTCCCGTTCCCAGCTCTCTGCAGGTGCAGGAAAGTGCAGGGCAGGTTCTCCGAGAACACAGCTCTACAGTGGATAAGTTCATCTATAAATCTTTGGCAAATGCATGCCATATGTTTTAACATACATTTATATTTTTATAATTTATGCTGAGAAAGGGTCTCACTGATAAAATGCCAGTTGGAATAATATTACATTATAAGGTTATGAAACCTAGGACAAAATCTCCAACTCTTAGTAAACGTAGGGCTTCGAATTGCAATAAAAATCTCCATGTCAGCATCTTACAGTGCCGTATCACTTATGCCTTTACCATCTACCCCTATATCACTCATTCACTTTGTATATCTCCTCTCAACACAGGCTTTCGCTTCTCAGGCACTTACTTATCTTCATCCACTGCTCCTCCCTTGCCAGTTGACCACTCGCTGTCCTCATCTCGCATGGTAACCCCAGGAAAACCTCCCCATGCGTTCCCTGGCAGCCAGATGCTGTTGTAGTTCACCTTGGCTCTTAGGCAGGCTCTGACCTGTGAATGTCTTCGGAGCCGTGACCCGTTCCTTGTTCGGCTCAGCATGGCTTGCCTAAACAGATGGTGAGTAATGGCATGCAACGCCTACTTATCCTTCTGTGCCTCTCTCCATATGGTTCCTGTATTAGACCTGGAAACAAATTGAAGGAGTTAGTGTGACTAGGAAATGAATTTCATTACGCTCTACAAAGTTGCTGTTAAAAATTCTTGTGTTCTTGTACTGATATGAATGGTTGTGTGAGTCAGTTCAGATGTGAGATGGGAATATGCAGTTCCCTTGATTTTACTGGGGTTAAACCCACCTGTACCATGCCTAAATCTTATTCTGTGGTGTGTGAGCCTGCAAGCATACATGTGAGTTTCTCATTAAAATCATCTCATGACAGGTGTGAGGTCTTGCAGCATTAATATCTGTACATGTACATTGCATAGTATCTGTAAATGTTCTGATACTACACAGGAGTACACAGTCTTAGAAATGGATAATGTCACTTGCTCCTTTTGGTGGTGGTAGGGGAGATGGTATTTAAACATATGAAACAGCCCGATATTAAAATGAATGTGTTTAGATCATCTGAGATTTAGTTATATCCTCTTTGTGCTTGAAAGGAACTGATTAAAAATGTCAAGACTTCAGGATTTAGGATAACATTCTTAAAAGGAGCCTGTAAAGGCTCACGAGTCTAACTGTCTTTGCAAGATACAGCTTTCAGTGAGACTTAACCTCAAAGGCCAGAATTATTTTACAGATATTTTTGATATATTTGTTTTCTCAATTAGTCACTTGGGACCAAATCCCCAAGAGGGAGCTACAACACGAGGGATGCACAAAGCCTGAGAGACAGTGAACAAGAAAGTATGATCCTGCAGCAGCCCAGTATAGAAGGAATGCATCTGGGAGTAGGGAAAAGGGGGAAAGCAAGTCTTGACTTCTCGTACCTTCTTCAGGGTTGGCTCGTGGATTTTGCATTGAAAAGTCACAGAACAAAAGGCACAATCAACTGGGTTCAACTTTCTTTCCTGACCCCAGACCTCTCTTGCACCTTCATGTATCCTGCCTTAATCACCAGTCTGCAGTAAAAGCTGTGGAGGAGGCCATTCACCCCCCCCCTCTCTCTCTGACATGAAATGGGCCCAACTTACAAGAAGTAATTAAGGATTCTTTGTTTTGAAAGACAGCATAATTACCTATCAAACACTGATGTGTGCTATATACTACTGAAAAAAATTGTTGCCTTAATCATTGATGTGTGGCTAGAAGTTATTTTCTGACTCAAAAGAAAATAATAGAGATCTCTCCCTCTTGACAAGAGGCTCACGCAGCCCTGAACCATGTACAGCTCTTGAGCAGGTCAAGGACGGTTTCTAGGGGCATCTTGGTTGTGTGATTAACTCTGGTGCTGTGAGTCAGTGCAGTGGATTGTGGAGTAACCTGAATTTCTGTTTGTGGGATGGAGTCTGGCAGCCCAGGCTACCGAAGGTGATATTATTACATTAATTTAGGACCCAACTGCATGGCTAATGCAGTCTGACCCAGCAACGGGCTGGTGGAATTCCTGAAGAGCCACAATCAGTTCCTGCTGAGAGGTCCTGCTTCCCTCTGCATATGGGGCATGGATATATATTGTGGCTTCCAGCCATATGAAGGTTTGGGTGTGCAGCTCACATAGGCAAAGAAGCTGGCAACCATAAAAAGTAGGGATGCTCATGAGGGAGTAGAGACACCTGTCCCTGCTCCAGTGGTTGCTTTATGTATTTTAAATACATTTTTTATCTTATATGCCACATTTACATTATAACTCTTACATAAACCAGCCTCTGGAACGGGGGCTGGGATGCAGGTGTGTCTGCCCCTCAGTGAATGTTCCTGCCACAAGGCTGCAGAATTGTACTCGTTGCTTCTCTCTTTTTGCCAGAGGTATTTTTTATTTATTTAGGCAAAGTTTTCAGCATTAACAAAATATTCCATAGCCAGGAATTTAAGGCACTCTGTCGAAGAATGAGAAGAATTTGCTACCCAGCACTCCTCATTTTGTGACTAGTGATTTTGGGAACCCGGTACCTATGCCTACCTTATGCCTCTGGGATACAGTTCCTCAGGCGATACAGATGGAGGAACTGTGCTTGTGGATCCTGCCAGACATGAATTAGATGGGGAGAATTCAGCTCTACTGACACTGAAGACTCCTAGACATGCCCAGAAGTGAAACATTAGGCACCTGGTTTAACATTGGAAGCAGAGGTCTGTAGGGGTAGCTGAAGAATTTTTGGATGCAGGCACCTTAAGATGAACAATGTCTTTGAAAATCTTACTTATTTGCATCTTCAGATACCTGTCTAACAATTTGATCCCTGATAAATTTAAGATCTTGTGTTTCTTGCATGATATTTCAAGACTTTGCTGTTACAATTTTTTTCCACTCTAAAAGCAGCTTCTAACATAACTCAGAGGGAGACCGGCATTGGTTAAGTCACTACAGAGCCTGTAACTTTGTGTGCATTACATTTTAAGTGAGAATTATTTCAATGAAATGAATTACTTTTTTGGCTAATCAGTAGGACAAGTATTCATTCTTAGCATCCCTTTACTCTCAGAGATTTGGTCATTTTGCTTGGAACACGCTAGTTAAAACTTACTTTCAGCCTACATTTCTGATTCTCAGCTATTTAAGCAGATTTTTTTGTCTTACTAGGAAAAGATGGTTTGAAAATATCTGTCCCATTTCCTAGGGTGCCTTGTTAAGAGGTTGTGTTTGCACTTATAAATCACAAAACCAGGAAAAAAGCCTAAAACCTAGTGTACATACAGAACTATTTACAAATAATAGTTCTTTGCTAACATTTTTGGTAGTGTGAGCTCTGGGACACAAGATAAAATGGAACTGGCACCAAAGACAGTACCGCATGTTAGTAAATATCACAGGATTTTTCCGAGTCGTATTCTAGGACTGTCACAAAACAGGTTATGTTGAAGAGGCAAGCTCGGCATCAGCACTGAAATTCCTGTTTGATGAACTTGTGACCTTCTTGCACCTTATGCAGGGTATTTTTAAGTATCAGGGAAAAAAATAGGTTAAGATAAAGTCCAAGCGAATACTTGGTCTTTACAGGCCAAGTAGCTGGATACCACAGTGAAATGAAAGCCCGTGGGAAGTGGGGCCCCATCCTACAAACATTTATGTATTCACTTAAATTTGTTGAATGAACAGTTTGTTAGCTTAAAATCATGCATATCTAGGAGTACCTGCATGTTAATTAGAAAAAAAAAAAGGAGTAGTGGAGGAGTGAACTTCAACCTAGCTATCAGGAAACTAGATGACATTCGAAGCATAAAACAAACAGAGGGTCCTGTTCAGATTTGAACCAAACAGCCAAAGTATTTGCAATTATTACTTTTAAAAGGAGTTGAATATTTGCCTTCAAAACCAGTACTTCAGGCAGATTTAAAACTATAACGTACAGCACTTCTTCAGTTATTTTCTCCTGAACCTACAAGTATGAGAGAGAGAAATTTATGGTATAATTATCTAATGTTAGCAAAAATTAGCAAACCAAATTTCTGGGACAATCATTCTAATATTATTAATTCCAATTACCATTTAAAAAAAAAAAAAAAGAAAAAGAAAAAAAAAGTGTTTGTGATAACATCACTACATAACATTTCTTTCAAAAATAACAAGACACTGCTTCAAATACTTGTATTCTATCTGCCCAAACAGGCGATACTCGCAGCAGCATCTGAGAGAGCCGGCCCGTGTGGACGACGTTTGGTGCATGCCCGTGGGAATGGACCTCTTTCTGCCAAACCCTGGGGGGCAAACGGGAGCTGCACTCAGGGACCTCACAAGGACGGGGATATGTTTGAAGGATTTCTGCCTGCCTCAGTATACCTCATTTGCCCATAGGTCTACTTGCTCTATGACTTGTTTGTATATCAAAGGTAAAAACGCCTTGTTCCAGGAGGGTATATTGTTAAAGGTATTGTTTATATGCATAGGCAAAAGCACAGGTGATTGATTTGCTGTAGACTAGCATCGTGTTCAATATTGCAGTAAAAACCTATGCAAAATGTGAACTCTCAGTTGCGATAAAATGGTATCACTCTCTGAAAACTAGTTTCCCTTCATGGGCATCTCTGAATAGATTGTATTTTTAATAGCATCCTGTGACTTCCCTGCAGTCAAAACCAGGTGGAGGTTTGCATTTAAAATAGGGAGGAAATCCTTCAACACCTTTCCCAATCGCGTTAAGCAGGTTGCATTACCTTCACTGGGATTCCACCTGAGTACAATATTCCATACACATGTATCGGCAAGATACATAGACAAAAAATAATATAGAAAAGCTACAAAAGGTACCCTACAAAAGGCTCCAGTCACACTCTTTCCTTCCCAAAATCAGAATTTTACTCTTCCATTATAGCATGACCATTCTAGTAAGCTTAAAAGTAATCCATTCATTTCTGAATAATACTTATTTTGAAAGTCTGTACTTTCTTAAACGCCTCTAATGACACTGAAAAGCCCACTTCTATACTTCAGCAAAATCTGAATCACAGCCCACTCTTTACAATGCATGAATATTGTAATTGTTTTCCTAATACAGTAATTGTAATTCTTTCTACGCACACCACAATGAAAGGCAGTGGAAATTTTCATGAATGGATACATTTGGTGAAGGTACTTGTCATCAAATGGATGCTCTCCACAATATAGGGTTTCATCTTTGTTCATTACATACCTCAGTCATCCCATTATGAAGAAAACCTTGAAAATGTGACTTACATGAAGCAGATGCAGTGTGGGTGTTGTGAGTATGCCTACGTTCAACACCAAAATAACATTATTTACTATTTCCCTGCTGAAAAATGGTATAAAAATTAATCTAATTCATACGGTAAATGTGTTTCAGTGCCACATTCACTATCAAAATCATTGAATCAGTGAGACAACTCACATGATAAAATCACTACCTATCTGGATGCTTACTGAGTTACATGACAAATTTATCATTTTCAAAACTTTAAATTGAAGTTCATGTGATATTGTGAAATACCACTGAAGTCAGAAAAATGCTCATGTTTAAAAGCAAGCATATTTTTAAGCGCTCCGGTAGACATGCATTTTTTTATACAACCTACTGATCATCACCTAAATTTCTGAGGATTTAGATGACTTAAACAGAGGTGGTGTGAATTATTCATTAATATTTGTAAAATAATTTGAGATCGTCACAGACAAAAGCGTCAATAAAGTCCAGGACATTACCATCATGTATAGGCTTTAATCGCAGTGTATTTCACAAATTAGGCAAACTTAACTTTATTCAGTAAACTAATATTCTGTGGCATGATAAAAATTCATATAGAATTATCAACACACGTTGTGCAAGGACATAAGATGGTGAGAAAAGTTTAATTACAAGCAAGAAAAAATTATCAGAATGTATGAATAGTCACCTCCAGTATAGATCAAGGTCTCTACAGGTGAAACTGGATGAACAAGTCATAGAGACCATCTCCATTTTTCTTCCCCCCCCATGGTGCTCTCCAGTATGACATGGTGTCAAATTTACTTGGTTTTTCTCTATTGCTTCTTTACCCCCAGAAGAGCCTCTTCCCACTTAGCTTGATCACAGCATTTCTGCATGATTTGGGACTTTCATTTTGCTGTATTACTTTCGGGAGGACAGTCCACGTAACCTGTTACGGGATACGGCCCTGTACGTTTATTGTGGTTTCCCAGACCAGCTGTGGCCCACTTACTGTGACCGCAGACCAGCAGTGGTATGAGAAAAGACTGCAGGAAGTGTGGACAAACCAAATGGTGGTTGTCTGATCTGTATAGCTGGGCTAAGCACTTCTGTTACGAAATCTTTCCTCTTTTCCTTAATGGTCAGGGAAGCCATTGTCTCCCCATTTAGATGGAGAATCACATGTTCTGCATGGCTGCTTCATGAAAAGTCCCTTGAGTGGATTAGATTAAGACCTGCTGGACACAGTAATGAATAAAAGACATTGCATCTTCTCCACTTATTTACATTTAACTTTGGAGAAAAGATAGGTTGCTTTATCAAGAAATGACAGCAGAGTCCATGATTACTAAGGACGAAGTGATTCTGAGACAGACAATTACGTCTTGGGGAACAGTCAGCTCTCCAAAACCTCTTTACATCTGCTCTTTGGTGTCCATCTCCTGCTCTTTGTTGTCTGCAGCAAACTGCTTTTTTTTTCAGGTAAATCTATTTTGACTTTCTCATCTAATTGGACACTCACCTTTATTTTCTTCCAGACCTTTCTGTGATGGTAAACATGAAACGAATTGGGTTTGTCTCCTTTGAAATCTCTAAGAAATCTCTACCATTACCATGGAAGATTGATCTCCAAATGGAAAGTAGAAGAGTATTGCTAGGCTTTCACTACAGCACAGTCTTCTGCAAGTGGCAATTTCTTTGGTGGATGGCTGATACTGCTCCAGCACATTCATACAATGACCATATGTAACGGTTCCCATTTTCTATGGGTTATTATAGATGTCTATTCGTCAAAAGGAGTCTGATTCTGCAAGTCCTGAAAATCCTACATCCCCAGAGCTTCAATCAAGTCTTAAGCCGCTCATTATTTGCAGGGTTAGAGTCTGCCTTCCCAGAAATTCTCTTTACTAGAGAAGGAAAACAGGATTTTCAGGTGACTGTAACTATATGTTCAACATACTGTTTAAGAGGTACCTATCATCTGTAGACGACCCAGTCTGGTGGAATCATATCCTGAAGAACGAACCAACACCAACACCCTCCCACCCTCTTCTTTTTCTGTGTCTCTGCATAAGAAGCCTCCTAAATGGTCAATATTTCTCATCTTCTGTGAAACTCACTTTATGTTTGGCTCATCACCTACCACTTTCTCCCACCTGCTATTGATTTTGATGGAGATGCCAAAATTACATGCTGCCTTTTTGTTAAAGATCTTCACAACTGAAATGCTTAAAACACCCTTAGATAATCAGTGGATGAATAAGAGACAATTATGTTGCTTAATTCAGAAACATGAAGTAATTTTATCAACTCCCATGGGGCAGACAGCACAGCAAAGTTCAGCTTCCCACGTACTGCTCAATGTACAACCTCGGTGCTTAGAAGAGTGAATTGGTACGAGTCTGAGTCGTGTTTCTAGGAAATATAGAAATTACCACATTTGTGCTAGTTGTTGAAGTTGTTTTTGCAAGCCTTGACTTTCATCATGTTATCTAAAAGCTCCTTGATATGGGAATCAAGATACCAGGAAAAAATAATCAAAACTTGACTTTCTTCTGTAAACTTCAGTGCAGAAAGCAGCAGATGGCTTGAGGAGGTCTAGTCCATTTCATGTGAGACTGGAAAGATGCTGTTTCTGGCATAGAGTTGCCAGCTTCAGGCAAGCTCAGCTGCTGATGGCTTGAGCCCTGGTCCTGGGTGAAGCCTAACACCCATAAACCCCACTTTGCCTGTTGGGCTCACAGCAACCTCAGAGATCCAGGCAGGCAGAGCTCAGAAATGTGTTTTAATCATTTAATGAGTTTAAAACACTCTTAGGAAAAACAAAACAAAACAAAACAAAAAACCACAACAAACCAAAAAACCTTGCTATTAGGCTCAAACCATTATTATAACAGCTATTACGAAGGATACAGGTTTCTTTACACTAACCTAGAATCTGTCCAACCAGAAAAATGCTGCTGCTTTTAATCTAAAGTGAATAATTCATGTTTTAGCTTAAGGAATTAAGAGAATATAGACCATTATCTGCTTTGATCTATGTAAGTAATTCATATCTAAAGGGGGTCTGCAGCAAAAAATAAAGGTAGGGAGTGCTTATTCCTCTAGTTCTGCTTTTTTTTTAATTTTTATAACTATATTTAAAGCATCAACATTTCTGATATTAGTAAACGTAATTGTTAAATAACAAAGTGGAAATAAATTAAGATGTAAGCAAATGTTACTTGGTAGGAAGGATTAGGTCAAAGGTTCAATCCATCTGAACTGCAACTATTGCATGTGTTGTCATCCAGTATTGCAATATCAATTTATTTGCACTCTGTTTTGATGCATCTAGACTTAAAAATACACAAGAGATGCATCTTATGTATAAAAAGCTGAAAAGGAGTTAGAAATCATACGGTTATCACTATCTGGGCCCTGCTTCTGCCGCTGGGATGTTGATGCTTGAGGTAGATGGAACCCAGCAATGTTTTTCTAGGTGTATATGGCAACCTGCTGATTGCTGTCTCAACAGAATAAACTGTAAACCTTTCCAGCTGTTTTTAATCTGGACCCCTAACCTTTAGAAAAACCAGAGGCTTTCCATTCCTCGGAGCCAAACTTTGCTAACAATATCTATGTTGTTCTCAAACCAAGCTTCAAACATAAAAATGACTAATAAATCCATATTCCATAATAGTTAGGCTGGAAAACTATTATTTAAAAACATACTCAGTTTTTACGACCCATTTCTAATAAAAACCCAAAACACGCTTCACTAATGCTACCATTTCAGATACTCAGATCCTGGATGATAGGCATGATACCCACATAGATACACCAATAAATACTTAAAGGCTATAAATCAGTCTCAAATTAGTGATTTGTGGATGTGTGAGGGGGAAGAGGGCTGGGAAATTCTGTTTGCTAATCTGTCCGTTTCCTGACTCTAAATGTTCTGTAACTTCACAGCTGGCGATTTTATTTTTTCTGTGGTTTGCATTATTATGTGCTAAATACATTACTCCATGCCCTTCGGTGGGACCCAGGGCTTTAAGAATAAGGCCCGGCTCTCGGCACGGGCTTTTAGCCTGCACCTGATTCCACTCGTGCAAACAGCCCTTTTTTTGGCAGCCCAGGGGTCGGGGCCGGAGTCAGCCCCGAGAGGGCTGCGGATGCCTCCGGTGTGAGGGTGAGGCAGGTTCAGAGGAAGGAAACCGCGGGGTTTGGATGGAGCCGCAGCCCTGAGATTCACAGCGCTTTGGAGAACCCGTAGCCCGCTGGCTTTGGGATTCCACTTCGGGCTTCCCATTAAAACAACAACAAAAATAGTAATAATCATTCATAAACATCCATCTTTCTGACTTTTTTACGACCTCGTAATTGCCCCCCCAGCCCTGACAGGCGGATTTATGCCTCGACCGCCAGCGCCCGGTGGCGGGGAGCTCCGCCGCCCGGGTGGCACCGCCGGCTCCTGCGGGGCGGCAGCGGGGCGGGGGCGCTCGGGGCAAGCCCCAGCCGCTCCCCCCCGCCCCCGCGCTGCGGAGAGCGGGGCCTCCCCCGCCTCGGGGGCGGACAGGGCCGGTACGGCCCTTCCACAGCAGCCGGGGTCCGCCCGTTTTGAAAGTGACAACTACCCCCCCCCCCCCCCCCCCCTTCC
>VFFE01007500.1:888417-910990 GCA_008921705.1 Burhinus oedicnemus
TTTTTTTTTTTTTTTTTAGCACAATGTGGCTGTGTGTATGTGAACTTCCCTCCCTAAAAGTTGCCCTGTTAAATAAAGGTTAGCAAGATAGAAAAATGGAAAAGCTGAAACAAAGCTCTGTAAGGACCTTGAAGAAATGCTGGGAGAAGTGGGACTCTCTTACAGCAAACAAAGTTTGTGTTTATAGTGAAAATCAGCTCCCCATAGACTTAAAGAAACCATAGGTAAATGTTTCTCTTTTGGACAGTTTTTAAATATAACATGTTAAAAATAGAGATGAGGGCTTTATAAACAAAACCAGGCCTTCCCTCACCCCCTGTTTTTAAAAAACATGCCCTGAATGTTTCTGGTCCAAAAGACAGCTTGTTAATACATCTGGGAGCTGCCAATAATTTTCATCAGGAAATGGATCTACTTTATTGCTTTGAAATACATGCTTTCATTTGGTGAGTAACATCAGGTGAAGTTTTAGAGATGTTTCCCATTGCCTCTCGTGTTATCTTTCCTATTGCTGAGCATTTAATTGAGCTTTTATTTTTCTAGAGTGTGATTCCCTCCCTATCTGACCGTTTCTATTAATATGAGATTCTATGCAAGTCAGAATTTCTGAATTTAATTTTTTTCAGTCACGCACATCTCAATTACAATCTGGGTTTTTCTCTGCTGGAATACAGAACTGAATCTGTGCGGCCTCGTGATATAAAGGACAGTACCACGAATTGCAAACTAACATCACGGATAGAGGTATTAACATATTTAAAATTAAAAGTATACTTCTGTTTAAGCTGCTGGTAGGAATAGCTGGAAACGTGTATGGCATGAATTACTCCTTCTGTAGAAATATCTCGTCTTAGTCACTTATCAGTTCCAAAAAGAATTTAAAAAGAAAAACTGTTTCATTAAAAAAATGCCGCCATCCAAAATCAAACCACACCAAGATATAACCTTCTTCTGTTGCTAAAAGTGCTCTTTACTAGTTTTTTTGCTTAATTCTATTTTTTGTGGCTGATTTTTGTATATGTTCTCTCTCTTTCTCAACTGGGGCAAATTCTTTGGATTAAAAGCTTCCAGTTTGGCATGTGCGTGGATCTCATTGAGAAATGTGGGCTTCGTAATAGCCTGATCCTGCTCCCAGCTGAGTGTTGTCTGCCTGTGATTTCATCAATGCCGGCTGAGGATGCTCAGCTCCTCGAGGGCTCGCTCACCCAGATTTGAAAGAGGCTGCAGAGAGAAATTGTGAATGGATGGATAAGACAGTGAATGAAAGAACAAATGCATTTTCTTTTCTGGTAAATGCACAAGTACCTCCAGGATGATGGCTTTTGGAGTTTCTTCTTTGCGTTTTTGCAAGCATTTTAGTTTTTCCCAAAAGCATGGAGGAGGAGGTTTGGGGGGGGGCGGAATGTGTTCTGTGTCTTGGTGTTTCCCATTAAAATATTATATGACCCGTATGTTCTGGAGCTTGTGCCTCTGATCTATGTGTGTTAATCTTGACATACAACAGTCCAAAGGGATGATTTCGCCTTGGTGGGTAAAATACTCCGCAGGAGATAGTAGCTGGACAATTTTAAACCGTGCTGAAGACTCCCGATTTTGCTTTTAAGCCTTGCTTGTTGTTTGTTTTGTTTGGGTGGAATGGGAAGCTTTCAGCTAACTTGGATTTATTACAAGTGTGTGTTAAATGAGCTAGAGCAGCTGCTGCAAGTAGTTCAATTTGCTTAGCCTTTTTAGGTTGTTTTTTTTTTTCCCCTTAGTCAGAAGACTGTCACAGGTACAGCACACATCAGGGTTTGAAGTACTTTCTAGTTTCCGAATCAGTGGGTGACACAACCCCATATGAGAAGGTGCTGGCGAGGTGCTGAGTTTTGCCCTGCTGGAAAGCCCTGATCCTCAGCATTGGTGGTGGGTCGCACCAGGATGGAGGAGTTTCTCCTGCAGCTCTCGTGTCTCCAGCTGCGAGGCCAGCAGCTCCACGTGCAAACTCCCATCCGTGTCCTCGGGCTCGTGGGGCAGAGAGGGTTTCTACCCATTTTCCATCCTTCTTTCTCTTTGCTCTTTTCCTGCTTCTGGGAAGTTGGAGATGTAGAAAGCTGTTCGCCTCACCGAGGGACACCTGAGGGTCTGTCACTTACTTTTAATTGGTTGGAGACTTGGTAGCGGTTTCGTGCTGCCGCATCTTCCCCTGCCTGTTTCTCCTTTTAAAAAGTTACTTTTTCAGATAAGTAATGTTGGTGCCAGACTCCTCTGTCTTCCTCCAGCGGCAGCGGAGGGTTTTGTGCTCGATTTGACCATTTTTCTTAAGGTTCTGCGTGGTGACTCTGCCTGTTCCCAGTCTTGTAGCCTGGGAAAATTGTGAGCTGGGATTGTCGTTATCGCTGCCTGTCTGCGCAGCTGAGAAGACAATACTGTAACAGTTCACGTAGTCAAAGATATCTCCTCAGCGATAAGATCTAAGAAACGGAGGAGAAAAATAAATGTATTTGTTGGGTTTTTTTCAAGGGAAAATTAAGTCTTTATTTGTTCTTCTCATTGTTTGACAGCGAGAGCTTTGTAAGTGCCAGGAATATGTTGCTTCCCCTGGTTTCCTGGCTCTCTATCATTCTGTCCTAAAAAAAGGACAGATGTACCCTTAACTTATAACCAGTTTTTAATATTACATATCCTGCCCTCTGGACTGAAAATAGAAGATACCGGAGTGCAACATACAGAGGTTTAAAATTTTGGAGAGGAGAAGGCAGTTTAAATCTAGATATTGAACTTCATGTATGTCAAAGTTACAGTCTCCTATTAGGCATGCAGTGTTATATACTGTATACCTCCTCCTGCTAATAAGCATTATTGAGCTGTAATTACTCTGATAAGATTTACTGGCATTACAGTTCAGGTCACTAGAAACTGAAGACTACTGAGGAGTTATGTCATCTGGTGACTTGCTGAAACACAACTGTGTAAAATATTTAAGCAAGGCTCCAGGAAAAATCACCCAGGGATTCCAGATGTAATACTTTATTTTCTTTTGCATGGCTTCATTTACGCAAAGCCGCTCTACTTAGATTTTTTTTTTTTCTTTTTTTTCCTTCAACCTCACAAAAATGTAAAAACTGCTACTGAAACTCTCACGATTGGTTTAGAATCTATTTTTGTCAATCGGTTAAATCAAGAAATGTATATTATGGCATATTGGCAAAAAAAGTAAAATACAGTAGTGACTTTCTGCTCTTTCTGCCTGAAGTGTGAAAATGCAAAGCTGCGGAACTGAAAGAAATCCTGTGTACGCTGGGTTGTCATGTTAATTAAATAAACAGCTAGAACAGTGACCCTGTGTATGAAATGTGTTTTGAGAAGCTTGTTGGGGGTTGGAGGGGAAAAACAGTGACACATGATGTTTTGGACGTTAACTGTGACATTTGTATGAATTTGTCCTGATCTGCTGTTTGTGTGCTTACGTTCCAGCTCTTTTTTGCAAGAGACTGAGGCCTAACTGTATTTTGCAAATTGAAGGAATATTGCTTGGGCTTTTTTCTTGTAAAAGTAATTAAAAAAAAAAAAAAAAGAAATATCCCAGCCTGGAAGTGGAAAGGTTGCTGAGTTCTGGTGTCTGCAAACCGCAGGGCTTGAAATGGGGGTGAGCTGGCTGCATCCTACATGGTTTGAAGAATGAAAAGAGCACTGCTGCAATTAAAGCTTTGAGCCAGTTGCTGTGATTTACTCTGGTAATCTAATGGGAGATGTACAGCTTATAGGATACCGCTTGACGGATAAGGAAATAAATGTTAAGATTCAGATAACAAAGTGCAAGTCGGGTTTTTCTTTCTGCGCATTTTTTCTTCTCTGCTTGGTTTTGAAAAAAGTCTCTTGACGAATTACCAAACCCTTTCCTCAAAGTCTCTTCTGTGTTAGTCAGAGTGTCACTCAGAAATAAATGCCTCTCGTTTGGACTATGTAGTTTTTCAGGTTTTGTTTTGTTTATTTCAACTTGGCTAGCTCTAAGCCCTGCTGCACCGTGGTGGCATCCGGAGTTCTCTGCATCGGGGTATGATTTGAGAAATAGAAAAAAAAATAAGAAAAGAAAAAATTAAATGTGATGTCTGTCCAAGTTTTAACTTGTGGGGAATATCAGTGTTTTCCTTTCTGAGCTGTCTTTGGAGATTAAATGAGACTGTAAGAGGAAGAACTGCTGTACTCCTTTATTAAGCTGCTTTTTTTTTTTTTATTTACACTGGAGAGTTTGAGCTTTTTTGCCTTCTCCCTCTGCGTGGGCGTATGTAACTGTTACAAGCCTATTATTATCATCATTATTATTAATTACTACACTACTACAGCAGCGCTCCGCCCCCGCCCCTGTCCGGCGGCGGCCGGGGGGGGGTGAGCGCAGCCCCGGGGGCGGCCGGTGCCGGTGCCGGCGCTGGCGGGTCCGGCCCCCTAGAGGGCACGAGAGCCCCTGTTCTGCGCCGCCACCCGCCTCCCCAGCCAGCCTGCCACACCGGTTAAAAACATAATGAACAAAATCTGTCCGTGGTACTTAACCGAGCCTTTGTTTTTTATTGTTTTTAACATTTTCCCAGCTATCGGTTGTTTGGTCTCCAGAAAGACTGGAGGTCTGGGTACAAAGAAGCAGCTGCCTCCGCATCTGTCAAAAAGCCGGAAAAATAGGCTAAATCACCATTGCTTTAGGTATTGCGGCACCTCGTGACTCTGTTCACACGTATAACTATTTACAAATAAAATGGGAAGCGCCCCGGGAAGAGTGCGAGAGAAGAATGTGCTGAGAAGATGAGTGGTCCTTCGTTACTGTTGAACATCGGAGGTTGCTGAACGAAGGGTAAAATATACAGCCCAGGCAAGATATTGGATATAAGAATGTGGTTGGTGGAATGACATTTTTAATTTTGGAACCTGTCAGGAAGAAGACTTTGTGTAAGCTGGCAGTGCTGGTCACAGAAAGAGTCTCCGTGCGTGTGTGTGAAGTGCCATAGTGAAATGCGATTAGTGAAGTCCTGCTGCGGAGCGCTGTATCGAGTTTTGGTCAGCCCAGAAGAATGGTTGGGGTCCATAGGTAGCCCAAACCTCTGATCAGAAGCGACTGGAAAGATATGTAAAAATAGATCTGACTGAAGAGTACTGAATAGGTATTTTCCTAAAAATGGAAGAATAGAAGGGAATTTGAAAAAAAGACAAAAACATGCCCCCTCCCGCGTGAAAACTGAACCCAAACCAAACCCTGCTAGGAAGAAGTCTGGATGTGTGAGGTAGAAATACATGGTAATTATGGAATGTGTGTGTCACAAGGTATGAGTGAAGATATTTCTAAAATCCTTAGATGTTTGTATTTATTATTTATTGAAGTTTAGAGGTTTCTTATGCCAAGCAGGTTGAAGATAAGAAAAACTGTCATTATTATTATTTTTTTAAACCTGATACTAGTTAGGAAGAAATTTCCCACTTGATTACTCTGTTGTGGTATGCTTTAGTGACCTTACTGTTTTATCTGAAGTGTCTACTGACCAGGACCTATCGCTGCGTGACTGTGTTCATATTTTTACTACAATTAACTACTGAAAACAATTACAGAGAAGATGTTTATGAGCATCAATACAGCGAGCAGCTCTCCCTCTGCCCCTGCACAAGGATGGACCAGTATGAAACCTCCACGTATCAGAAACAGCTCAGAGCGTAGCTGAGGCCTCCTGGTCTAACGCCCCTACCCTGCCAGTGAAATGCGTTGGGTTAAAGTGACTTATTTGCATTTTGTATTTTGTGAGTTGCTTAAGTTGGCTTTGTTTTGTAGTCAGAATTTCTGCTTTGGTTTGAATTTAAAAATAAAGTAAAATTATATTCTGCATCATTAAAAATTTTTTTAATGGGATTTTTGTCTGCCTGGCTCTGTAGGAGTAATGCTTTTCAGATACACTCGTGATGCTTTTCTGATGGTTGCTGATCTCCGGAGACGCACCCTGGTGACAGTTTAAAAAGCAGCTATTCTTCTTAGACTGGATGGTCCTCTTAGAAGTATCTCAGCTTCATTAAAAGCTGTGTGAAATAGGACTGTGATGAGGTCTGATGGAAAGCTGTATCACTTGCTGTGTTTTGAGGATCAAGTCACTGATGGCCGTTGGATTTATTTTTTGTTTTAAAGAAGCTTCTTGTTTCTTTGAATAAGCTTGCAGACTGGTTTTCTTTGTGTAAATGATAATAATGTAGGGGAACAATTATTACTCAACTTCAAAACAGAACATTAGTTATTCTGAGCAGCATGCTTCTGACTGATGTTTGACTAAATTTGTCCACAAGCATGTTTGTGAAATGAATTCTGGAAGGAGAAAGAATTGAGCGTTTGAATGCTGAAGGCTAACTATTTTTTGAATTACGGCACTCCCAGCAGGTTGATGATACCTTGCTAGCATCTCTGTACGCTGGAGTTGCAGCCACGGCACCAGCAATAACCAAAGTTATTCCTCACCCTGAAGTACGGATACAGATCTGCTAGTCTCTTGCACTTACTTTTGCTGTACAGTTTTGAATAAACCAATGTTATGTTTTGTGTTTAATGTCATGGAGGATAGGCAGACCATTAATATATTTTGTTACCTATGTTACATAAAAATATTGATCCTTAGCAAAAACGTACACCCCAAATTTACCTTAAAATGAAACTGTGGGGCTGCTGAAGAGGCTGGAGTGGTGGCAATGAAGCCACTCAGGTGGCAGTCTACAAAGGCACCCTCAGGAGCATTTATTGCTGTCTGACCAGCAGTGGATGAAGGCGGTCAGAAGGTTTAAGAAGCTATGTCCGAGCAATGTTTTCTCCACTTCTAGATATGTTTGCCCGAGCTTTTTTGTTGCCTGCGGACTAAAACTTGTGAAACCTTGTCTATGTGCATGTATTAAATCTCAGTTGAAATGACAGCTGCAGAAAGGTGCAGACTTGTGTGCAAAAGTGTAGATTAAAAAGGGCTGCACAACCTTGTCTTATGTGCTTTCCGCCTTTGCTTCCATTAATGCGGTTTCCAATGCTTTTATTATGAGTTTGTTTCTTTCTTTCTTTCTTTTTCTTATTAGAGCCTGTTAGAGGTCACCAGCTAAGGGATCTAACTCGTGTTTCTTTGCAGAGTAGACTATGCTGCTTCAGTTCCACCACATACCCACGCCCCCCCTATGCAGACAGGGCTGTTTCTATACTGGTAATACCGAAGTCCTTCCCCTGATACTTGCTTGGTGAGTGGCAAAAATGTGTTGGATGCTAGTAGAGTTCTCAGGTGTGTTTCTTTTCAGCTTTACCGGTGATGCTAAACACAGGTTATTCTTGACAAGATCTGATCACTGTATTTTGTGTTGATAAGGAACTTATCTGTGTTTGAGTGCATTTATAATTGCTAGATAACTGATAAGGTGTTTTACGTGTGGCTGGAGTTTTAGTTTGAGTCTGTCAGTGGGATTGTTACAGGAATACTTGTGCTGAGATGTAGCTCTGCATCTTACTCTCGTGAGACAATGAATACCTTTAGCTTCTCCCGGAGGTCGTTCAGTGATATTTTAAAATTTATATTGTACAAGTCAAGTTTTGTTAAAAATGCTATTTCTCTTATGTACTTTTTGTAGTGATTACCGATACTCTCCTCCCTGACTCTACTGACTTCAGTGGGAATGGAGAGTGCGCAGTCCTCCCAGGGTGATCTTTTCAGTTGGATCCTTAGTGCCAGAGGAGGGTGTGTTCCCATACACAAATCTGCAGAGAGCTCCTTTTCCCTTTTCCCTTTTCCCTTTTCCCTTTTCCCTTTTCCCTTTTCCCTTTTCCCTTTTCCCTTTTCCCTTTTCCCTTTTCCCTTTTCCCTTTTCCCTTTTCCCTTTTCCCTTTTCCCTTTTCTTCAGTTAACTGTTCTTTTTCTTATTTTAAAGTAAGTAACTCGGAGCTAATGTTGCTTGTGCTGCTTGAGATATGACCTGAGACCTTGTAGTATGTTTTCATAGGTGCACACACACATATATGTATAACTTATATGCACATAGCCATGTGTGTATGTACGTATATACACACTCAAATTAGCATTGTATAGCCTAGAGGGATGGAATTCTTCGTTTGACTCTGACAGCACAGTCTGCAGCCTGAGTTGCACATGACACTGTTCTTTCTCGAAATTTAATAATACTTTTTGGTTGTCTCCACAGGCAGGCCTGTTTCTTTATTCATCAGCCTCTGTAACCATTACTTGACTTTCGATTTGTTATAGCTTTAATCTTTCTTTTTCTTTCTTGACTTGCAAATGTGTGCCAAGTTTTGCAAACATTTTCTTCTTTTATTTGTGGATATTTGAGTAGTGATTTTTGATCAACAAGTAAATACTTGTGTCTTACTAATGCGTGTTGTTCCAATATTCAAACTGGAACTTGGTGGTACAACTCTGTTCTAGAGATGCAAAGCTGTATAGGTGCATTACGTGGTATGTCTGGTGCCTAGATGGACGTAGCGCTAGCTCTGGCTGGATGCGGAGTTCGGCACTGGTCGGACAGGAGGAGCTGGTGAGGTCCTGGTGCAGCCTGAGCCAGTGTCGTTCTCATGGGCATAAATGGAGGTTGGTGCAGCCTGGAGCTCTGCCTGGTTAGAAGCGTCGTAAGACCAGGTGAACTAAACAGGCAGCTCAGATTTTTAGAGATAAGGATGATGAGCTGTAGCTGGTAAAACTTACTCTTTTATATGCAGTGGATATATTATTATTGCTGCGATGTACCTGTTCTCAAGGAAGTTGTGGACTAGTTAGTATTTGTTATTTATTGAGACAGTTCTGAAAATTTATTTACTGTGACAGTTCCCTGAAATTTGCTACACTTCTGTGGATTCTGAAATCTGTATGAGGTGAAATGTTGCAACATAATTCATATGCCGTTACTGGCTTTTTTTTTTTTTAAGACCAGCTTAATTCATATGCAAGTTCCATTCTTAAATGCAGTCCTAATTGTCTGCTGATTATACAAAACTGCAAATGAATAAACATTTTCTATTAAAGGATTTAATGCTGTACTTCCCGTGCGCTTGCGAGGAACAGAGCAGCAAGGAAGACTCTGCCAGAGATTCAGAAGTTAAAAGGGGGGCTAAGAGTGGCAGGGAGCCCTACGCTTTCCAGTAAGACTTCTGCTCAGTTTCAGGGCATTCGTCTTTCCCCCGGCTTGTGGAGAAGCAAACACATTTAGTACTGCCCAGAAACAGGCAGGTATACCAACAGGTGTGTGCAATTTGATTATTTTAGGCAGCACTGGTTCTGTACGTGCCTCATTATGGAGGCGGTACTCAGAACCTGTTCAGTGGCAGAGAGAAATATTGCCTGTGCCGTATTGATACTGAAAACTGACTTCTGGGTTGCAGAATTCAAAATGCTAATTCTTACTAAGCTTGCCATGTTTGTGTCAAGCGGTGTAATAGAGGAGCATGGGATAATAGTGCAACAATTAGATGGACCGGGATGCCAGCACTAAAGCACATATTCCAGCTTAAATTCCACTTGAGGATCCAAGCCTGTTGTTTCTTCTTGGCAAGGCACCTTTGGAGTCAGAGCCAGCTAATAGGAAATACTAGGCACCGGGGCTTAACTGAAATTTAGGACACCTAAACCTAACTTTCTGGGTACACGTGATGTGGTGAGACAGAGAGAGATGACAAACCCAAGTACTTCTTGGAGAATTCTTGAACGTTTTCAAGTGAAGTAGTAAAGATTGATAGTCTGTCTCCTTCCTTTTAAATCTATCTAATATTTATTTCAGCCTTCTCTTATACTGTGTGTGGGGTATAAATCTAGTCCTAAAACGGGTGATGTTCTTATTCAGGCTTGATGGATGGTATATACTTGCGGATAGCAGTGACTGAAGCATAGAGTCAATGTTTTTCATTCCAATATTTTAGCTTCCATCGTCCTTGGATCTGGAATTTTCTTTTCCTTTTGTATTATACATAGACAAGAGAAAAGATTCTTAGGATTAACCTTAAGATTTCCTGACTTGGGCTGTGATCTGTCACTCGAGCAGACTGTTTGGAAACTCAGAATTTTAAATTCTGTGCTCATGCCTGGACATGCTGTTGTGTTCAGATCTTTAGATTTTATTATTCTTTTGGGAACTGCAACTGATCTGTGATCAAAAATGATAAAATTCTTGGCTAAGAATTAGTACAACTCCTTAATAGAAGGGAATTTGCGGCTGCAAATATATGTGCTTGTTTCATGTTCTGATTTGCTTTATATACTGTCTCTTCTCAAATGGAAGTGGAAACGTGATGCTAAGGAAAATGTTGATTTTTAAACTGAAGTCAGTGTATTGCAAAATTTACTGATACGCACTTAAAAACCCAGCCCCAAAAAATCATCGGCTAGTGGGAGCGGTGACAAAACAGCTTCCTTTACAGTCATTCAGTGTACTCATGAGAACTTGGCCTAGGGGCCTCTGGGTCTTTTATTTGGTTAAGGTTTTTAAAACTGAGATAAAAGTAACGATCAGATTGTCTTAATCATTCATAATAGCAGGTTAAGGAGATGAGGACTTTAGGCAGAAACTTGATAGCCCAGCAAGTTGCTTTCTATCTTTCCTGTGATCTTAATGGATTGCTATCTAAAACAGTGAATCAGTGTTTGTAAGCATAATTATGTCGTATGCTATCTTCTGAATGCTTGAATTTGCAATCTCAGATGTTTTTAATGAAATTTTAGATATCTAACTTCTCATATGTATGTAGGGTGGGGTTCCCCCCCCCCCCCCAAGTGTTTATTTAATAAAAAGAAAACTTAAGAGAAATGTCATGATATTGCTGCCCACATGCTTTGAGTTAACGGCTTCCTTAGTGCCACTCTTCTGAGATGCAATGAACGGTCAAATACTCCTTTTTGATCTAGGAATGTTTACACGAACGAGCTGATTATTCCTGCATCATTCCCTATCTATTCCCCAGCAAATCTGAATCCCCTTCCCTCTCTCATGAAAGACAAGCCAAAGAAATTAAGGGTGGGCTTTGGACACTTGATTCTGCTTCCACGTGTAAGAAAGGTGGGTTAGATTTGTTTCAGACTGTGACTTACACCCAAGAAACACTACAGTTTTGTCTAGTGATATATTTTTTTCCGTAGCTCATCTCGCTTCTTCCCCTTCAACCAGATTCAAGAGCATCTGGTGATTTATTTTTTTGTTTGGTTGGGTTTTGTTCATTTGCTTTTGGTTTTGTTTGTTTTGGAGGGTGGATGTTTGTTTGCTGAGCCAGAGAGATCCATCCATGAGTTTGAATCTATGGAGATAGCGTCTCAGATTTTAAGGGATGATAGAGTTACCTGGCTCTAAATGCAAAAGCTTGAATGCAAAAATTCGTTGGTGCCTTGGAGGAAATTTCCGTGCATTGATGCTGAATATGCTCCGGTCACAATATGTGATATGAATGTGAAGGGCTTGTGAAATAAATAGAAGAAGAATCAAAGAAAGGCAGTTTCAGATAAGCACAGGTAAAATTTCCAGTAAGTTCATGAAGTCTGTCTTAAGAATGTATATTAATTAGAGAAAGATGCTCACTGTTTTTTCATTTGTTAACACCAAATCAGGAAATGCATTTAGTTGATTACCACCGTTACTTGCCCTCTCCCCCGCTTTTTGAAGTCTCTTAGTTCTGATGATATATATATATATATATTTTTAAAATCCTTTTCTTTCCATAGACTGTAATGGCCTTTCACCTTTTGGGACTGTTTGTTCTGAGCGATGGCTAGAGCGATAGTGCGGCTCGTGTGACATCATAAACATTTGTGTTGGCAATCCTTCCTCGTGAAGGATTCTGAAGTCTGACAGTGGTGAAGATGACTAAGTAGAGACAGATTTATGTGGAAATCTTATTAATACCCATAAAAGAGAGAATGAAGGCATAAGAAATTTGGCTCCAAATAAACAACCAAAAAATGCTCTGTTCTTAGAAGCATTTGGCACAGCTCCATCATGCCTTTTGTGGGAACTGGCTCTTTGTCTGGCCTAATCTTGACTACTTTTTTTTTCTTTTTTTTTTTTTTTTTTTTTTTTTTTTTTTTTCTTTCTTTCCCTTTTAAAAGATTACTAAAGACTTCCACTTTTCCCAAACTTTCTCACAGTAGAATAAAATTAATTTTCACTTTGGTAACACACAAATCAGTTAATTATTTCAAAGACAATGTAAAACAGATGGCTTGCCTTGTTTCTCAGGGAAAATTTAACGGTAGCCTTGCTGTGAGATCTTTCACTGCCACCAAATGTCCCTAGATGTTATATGGTGCTCGTAATCGAAGCAGTTTACAAAGAAGGGGAAATATTTTTCAGCTACAGCAAGTGGTGGCTGGAAAGAAATTGTATCAGAGGTGTGAAGTCATAATTCAGTTCTTTTGTGCTTGGATCCAAAATTTACCCATACTTTTAAAGAGAAGGGTCTGAACTTCATAGCAGAGGTCCATCTGTCCATAATGGGTTTTACGGTATGTGGTTCTGGTGGAGTCCCTTCTTGATTCAGCTTTCTGGAAACAAAAAGGTAACAACTAATTGAGCATCGTGGGTTTGTTCTGCCCTGTGCATATATTCATTTTACCCAGCCTGTAGCTCTGAGAGTCTCACGGGATCCCCTGCCTTTGCTGTCAAGGCTCCCAAGAGCAGCGCCCTGCTTGGCACATCCAGCACTCTGATTTCACGTTTGCTGTTGGCAGCAGAAGTCCCTCTATCATACTGCTGGAAAGAAAACCTCCTTCAGTCTTAATTCAGTTCAGCCTGGGGGTGGTGAATATTGAAATGCATGTGCAACAACGGGAGAACGAGCTCAGCGCCTGTCGGGAAGGACTTGCCAGCAGTCAGATGAAAGGGTCTTCATAGCAGTTTTGATACTGGCCTTGGGAGAGGTGCCTGTGACACTCGGTGCGTTCTAAGGCACATGCTCTTGTCTGTGCAGCTGCAGTAAGGTTTTCTGCTAAGAAAATTCATCTTGATTTTTGCTATAATACATAGTATGTACAGGAAAAAGTCTTTTGTAAATGAAATACCGGCATGTGTTCTTTGCATGTGGGTAGAGCTTTTTGTCCTGGAAATGGTTTCTAATATTCCGAACGCTGTTTATTCCTGTTCCTGTTGAATGTGTAATTGAAACAATTTCTGTTTTCCTTTAACTGTTACTATAATGACCTAGGCATGTGGTTAGTTGAGACATTGTGTTTTAGATCTTTAACTGATCCATGTACCATTGAGTATCTTGTACTTTTTCCATGTGTGCATTATTTTTCCCAGCAAGCACGATACGCCAAGCTCACTCCTGATGAGAGCATGTACTGATTTGAAATAGGAAGCAATGAGTTAGCTTTTAGGTCTGGCTTGTGAGCAGGATCTTGTTCTTTATTTGTGTACTTCTGCTTCTTGAATGTGTGTAGTTTTTAGGCCTGCCGTTAGAACTGTCACTGAAATTGTAACCCTTTCAGAAGAACCAAGAAACAACAAAATGAAGAAGAAAATAGGAAAGAATCCCTATCCGGGTGACAGGATCATTTGTATTTTCTAATGTTTGCCAGGGTAAAAAAATCTTCACCATGAACTGTTGCTTACGGACCTGGAGAGACAGCTCCCATGCACTGGTCTTTGACCCTTTTCCCTCAGCTGGTAGCAGTGTGAAGTGTCCCACGTTGAGCAGTTGTAGGTGGGATCGATACCCTGCAAATGGCTCGCTGCCAAGGAAGTGGAGTTATTATCTGGGATCTGAAGTCCCAGGGTTGTGCGCCTGTGATGGTAGCACTTACTGTGCTCCTCAGGTTCCTGAGATGGCATAGTTTTTTTTATTCACTTCTGTTAAGATTTCAGGACTGCCATCTCCACCCATCCTCAGCTTCTGTTCTTGCATTTTTGTTTTGTTTTGGAGAGCAGTAATACTGCAAGAAAACACGTTTCCTCAGTCCAGTAGGTATTAAGTGGCTTTGTCAGATGCTTCCAAACAGAGCTGCCAGTATTGAAATCTTTTCTTTCTTTGGTGTTTGAATATCAAATGGCAAATTGGTGTCCCCTCTGCTAATCTTGCCTAGCATTTGTATTTTTCTCCTTGCTTTTAGAAAACCCTGTAGGTTTCTGCCCTGACCTTATGAGGTGTATCATTTTTTCAACGTGTGCTGAACTGGGTGGGCAATAAGGGCATTTGGCATCTCACATCTGTTGACAGATTAATCTTGTATTAGCTTTCATGTTAAATGTTGTTGCAGAAAAGCTGTAAAAGCTGGTGTTATTTCTTGCTGGGCCAGAGATGTGGTTAGAAGGTGAGTACTGAAATTGCTAGCTCTGTTTTAATGGTGAGCATCTCTGAGCTGCTATCTTCTGAGTTAAAGGGTTGCAGTACATCTCTGTAGGTTTCTAGGAGGCTGAGAGTGAGGCAAAGCCCAAGGGTTCTTCCTGTTGGGTGGACTATACCTTGTTGGCCATACTTGAGGCAATTGGAATACTAAATGAGTGAGGTGAATTACTGCCATGTTATTATCTCCCATCTAACTTCCTTGCTTCAGCTGTGTGATGTACTTCAGACCAGCTAGCTTCAGCTGGTGCAAAATGAGTGTGCAGAGGTATTTGGATAAAATTCAGTTTCAAGGGAAACGTGGTTCTCAGACTCTCCTTGTTTGCCATGGAGGCCAAATGCATTGCAGCCGGTCTCTGCTGCATGAAGCTTGAAGTCCAGAGTTCCCTCTGAATTCTTCTCGTACTTTACAGCTCCTCCCTGCTTTGTATATACAAACAACATTCTTTGAGAGGACTAGAGGGCGGAAATGGCTAAGAACAAAAACCATATCTTTTCTGATATGTCAGAAGATACCAGAAAATAATAGTGTGCTCCGTGTCTGCTGGTAGCTGATTTCTTTTCATCCTATTTATTTTGTAGGAAAAGAAGGCTTGGTTGGATATTAGAGAAAAAACTTTTGTAACAATAATGGTAGTAAAGAACTGTAACAAGCTATCCAGGGAAATGTCATGTGTGTACATGAGAGGTTCTTTTAGAATAGCCTTTTAGATGTTTTTCCAAGTGGGTCTAGATACCTGCTTTTTCTTAAGACAAGCGTAGTTGTTGCTGCCAGCGTTTCCCCACAACCTGCACCTCCACCGCCTACATCTGCTTGCAGGCTGTCTCCGCCAGCTGCTGGCCAGCATCCTCGTGCAGTGCCAGTTCCTCTCGCTGTTGGGATGCAGAGCCCAACCAGTAAGCCCTGTTACTGAAGAACAGATCAGATTTCTTGTGTCTCTTCTGCTGTTGCCCTTCTCTGATTCAGGAGTTGCAATGCAGTTTGGTTTGCATTATCAAGTTGTGATTGGTGGCAGACTTTTTTTTTTTTTTTTCCCTCTTTTTCTTCCCCTTGAATGATAGTGTTCAAGTCTCAGGTGGGTTCCTAATTGCTCTTCTTTTTGGCCAAGCTACAAGTTGATTTATCAAGTCCAATTGTTAGCTTAATGCTTTTATGGCTGCCAAGAGAGTGCTGTGTGGTGTAAGTGAGATGAAGTGGCCAGGCGTTGTTAGGCTTTGCGTGCAGGTGGTTTCTTAGCAGCCAGATAAGAGACAGCAGTTTGAAGGACACGACAGAGCACTGGAGGGCCAGACCTCCCGACCCTTGCTCATGTGAGTTAACAGCGTTGGACTTGGGAGAGAGCTCCCGCAGGAGGAAGGGCCTGGGGATGTGTGTGTGTAGGGTACAGCACGTTCTGCGCATTACGTCCCACCGCCCAGCCCAGTAGTTCTTGTCCGTTTGTTTTTTTTTTTTAATATGCTTGTTGTCAGTTCGTGTTGGGTCTTTTTTGTTTTTCCTTTTTGAAGTCACTTCAGTCTGAACTAACTGGAGGATTCTTAAAGGCTGTTAAAATCTCAGCATGCCAGCTGTAAAATTGCCTAATCAACTCCAGGAGATAATCTTTCCCAGAGGGGAGACCTTTGAATGCATTTACTGTTGGTAGGAATAGGTCAAATGCCTCCAGGTGACTTTCTGGGAAGGGAGTCTTGTTTTCAAAACTCTATCTACCTGCTTTGTTAGGAACTAAGTAATGCGTTAGCAGGACCTGTAATAAAAGTCCTCTTTTACATTTGTGCTAAATCCTCTTAAAGAAAACAAATAACTCACATTAATGCTGCTCAGCAGAGAAATAAAGCAGCTGTTGTGACTGTCAGAGGCTTTAAGAAAAACTTCAAATTGGAAGGAGTTTCTAGACTTGATCAGTTGATGAAACTCAATGGGCTATGGCAGTGCGGTCTGGTCTCCAGTTTCTCCTTGGAGTCTGGAAGCATATTGAGTTTGGGCCTGAGAACTAGTTCAGAGTTGTATTTTAAGTGGGTAGGTGACACCTGGGGTAGACAAGAACTAAGATTGTCATAATTCTTCTGTAAGTCAAATGTGCCCTGTAAGTCAAATGTGAGTTTTGGTGTATCAAACTTAAGAATAAATCCCTTCCTTCCTATGCTGTACTCCAAAATTCAGCAGTGGAAATACTAGAGAATGTCATTTGGAAGTGATGCTGACCATGTTGGTGGCTTAAAATATCTGGTTAAAACTACTTCTATAGCTTTGAAATTGCAAAACTGAATAGCTCTGAGTTACACTAAAGCTTCTTCAGGTGTCTCGCCTTCCTCCCCCTAAGCTGGGGAAGCAGAAGGAAAAAAAACAACAACCAAACAGGCAGTATTCCTCAGGTTTATGCTTCTCTTGTTCTGACACTTCCACTTGTGAGCCTGCCATGGCTGCAGGGCTGTTAATTGAATTACCTCCTCGACACCTCTGGGTCTCCCCCTTACGTATGGAGGTCTGTGCAGTCTAGGATGTCCGTGGGATCCTGGGCTCACATGGGGAAGAGTAGGGTCTTGCTGTGGCCTCAGTAGTACAAGTGCAAATGACACAGTTCAGGACCAGGATGATGTTACGTTGGAAATTTGATTGCAGAATGGAAGTGTTTATATATAGAATAGGTATATATGTATATTTTTAATTGATGCGTGGGTACATGCAGGCCTATTAATAGATGAAAATAAGGAGAGGGGAGAGAGGTTATAAAGCACCACAGCTGTGATTTATCAAGATTGACTTGAAAACAAATATTATTCTAGTTATCAGAGGAAATTCTTTGTAAAGCATGTACAAGAAAGGTATTTTAACCCACCTCAACGATTTCCTGCCCAGCTATATCCGAAGAAAATCAGACTTCTCCCCCCGCCCCCTACCAAGGGTCACTTTCAAGTTACTGTTTCTCCCCTCCTCCATTTCTGTTGACGTTGGGTTTTTTGTTTGTTTTAGTTATTTTTCTTTTCTCTTGTCAAATGCTTCTTAACTGATTTTTGACCTGGTGTACAAAACTGCATCTAAAACGTGCAGCTGTGGCGTGGGGAGAGGATTTGGTTTGGTGTTTAACTGTAAGATGTACTGAAGCTGAAGGAGAGACACGTGCGTGCTGCTTTGGGCGTTTGTGTGCCTGGCTGGCAGGATGCGGAGTTGCTTTTTCAGTGTGCTTTACCAGCCTTCTCCTGGTATTGCCTCCACCGAGGGCTGTAAGGCTGGCCCAACTTGGTACGTTTGCCGGGTGTGCTTCATTTAGTGGTGGAGGAGGTGGTACGCATCCGTCTGTCTTGGTCAATCACTGCTGAGTTTGCCACAGCTGCTTGGGTAGAGCACCGGCTTTTATACAGCTGGTCAAAGGATGCAAAAAGAATCACTTTGCCCCGTCTGCATCACAACTGTTTCCAACTCTTAAACATCTGAACTCCTAACAATGGTATGGGAGAAAAATGGTCAGGCACCGTATGTAACCGGAGAAATGGAGATAAGTGGTTTAAGTGAAGTCACCTGGAAAACGGCTGGTGGGCCAAGGGGTTGAATCTGGCTCTTAAAACATTGTAGGTTCATCTTGTCTCACTTCAGCTACCTGAGGGTGACACTTTGCCTGGGGCTCTGTGAGTCCCTAAACCTCTCTTGCATTCAATCTTTTTTATCTTTGCTGCTAGAAATTCTGTTCAATAACAGTCCTACTTCAGTTGTCTGTCAAAAATGGGAATTAAGGAAATGCAGCCAAAGGCCTTTATTAGGCGAAAAAGGAAAAAAAGGAGGAAAAAGGAGAAGAAAAAAAAAAGGAAAATACTTCAAGTGGATGCTCTACTTCCTGCTGCAGAGAGAAGTTTTGCATTTCTTGTTGGCAAAAAGACTATGAATGCCTTGTGCTAATAAGCCCTCTCTCTCAATGTGTATTGCAAACCACAAACACACCATTTATCTGCGCAGAATGATATTAATAATTTGAAGAGTGACTAGGAATAAAAACAAATCTGGTTAACATCATCCATGACCTGACTTGATTAAAAAGAATTTCCTCCTTGAAAAAACATTCAAATGCTGTTTCTGAATGAAACTGTAGGTAATAATAGTGTCTGATAATACAAGACAGAAAATCATTTGCAAGAAGTGTAACCTTGAGTTTCTAGCCTGTACTAAGCACGTAGATTGGAAAAGAGTGATAGGTGAGGACTAATCAAAAGGCTTCATGTTGAGGCTTTTTATGTTTTTCTTCTGTGATCTTCTTAACATTTAATGATGGGATTGATGCTTTCAAATGTCTCTTTATCTTCCAAATATATTGTAAAAGGCTGAATTGTGGAGAGAGGGGAAAGAATGAGGGACAACTGTTTCTGCAGTGTTGAAGTGCAGCTTTGTCTCCAGTATTTAAAGGAGTTGGAGGTTTTCAAGGGAGTCTGTGGTTAAGTGGCATTTTCTGCTGCGTCGCAGGTGATCTAGTCTCATGGGGAGCCCAAGACATTTCTTTGGGTTCTTCCTTAATAATTAAGAGCACGATGCAGGGGGGCATGGGCCTATTGGGCCCCTAACCCTTATTCCCTGGATACAACAGACCCTGCATATGCTGGCACACTGCTTTGTGTGGCTTTTGAGCTGCGTATATTGCAATGTGGGCAGAGTCCTAGTGAAAGCTCTGTGAAAGTAGTGTTTTTTGGAGCATGTTGGTTCTTGAGCCTGGGTGGAAGGGAGGACAGGGAGGGAAAAGAGCTCAGTCATTTGCCTGTGTAAGAGTGGGAGTCAGTGTGAAGGTAAAGGAAATTACTCTTGATCTGGGAACAGATCAGGAAATTGCAGGCAGAGATGGAATAGCTTTGGAGAACTGCATCAGTAGGGTGCTTTTATTCAGCATCCTGCATGATCTTGGGACTAAACTTCAGTTTGGGACTTAGATTTAACATCAGTTCCTGCCTGTTGTTTAACTGCTTTTGGCAGTTTACGTTGAAGTATCTGTGATTTCCATTGTAAATGGGATTAATGTGTCATTTTCCCCATCCTTTGCTTTATCCTTTTCAATCTTAAGTCAACCCTGGTGACTTTTTGAGGGACGATGTCAGAGGATGTGCACGCGCTAACAGCTGACATGGAGGTCTCTGGTCTCACAGGGAGTTTGCAATTGCTGGAAATGATGTAAGGAAATACCTCTGGAGAGTGCCATTGCTTTACAGAACTTTAGTGAGCTAAAAGATGGGGTGAAAAGATCTAGCCCAGCATGGTACTACACTCTTAGGAGACAATCTGGCTTCCAGGGCCTGACTGATGATCATTCCATAAGGCTGCAAAATGTTAGGCGGTGGGCCAGCTCACTCAGGACAGAATATAGGGATCGGATCTCTAACATGGTTCTGCCTTGCACGGTGCACAGCCCTAGAGAGACCTGGGAACCCCACCTTGTGCTATCCTCACTTGAGACCGTTAATGCCATTCCTGATTATGTACTGGATGCTGGAGTGAAGCAATCAAATCGATAAGTACTGATACTTCTAAAAGGGATGGGGAAACTTCAGCCAGATGAGCTTTTTGGCATGACATCAGTAACTCCTGCTTGTTACTCTTTCTGGGCTGTAACTGTGCAAACTGCAGTTAAGGCACAGAAGAATATTTTATTGACTAAGGGACTAGTTTCTCCTAGAATTAAGTGTCCCTTGATATACAGCTATTTATACAGATAGATACAAAGGACTATTACCTCACTTGGTAACGTACCACCAGGACTAGAAAGATGTGTGGTGAATACAATTCTTCAAGAAACTGGCTGTAAGACTGAGGGGATTTCAGGATGCTGTTTTTTACAGGAAGATTGAAAGAAGTCTTTTTTCCTTCTGCAATACCATGCAGTATTGCACAGAACAGCCAGAATCCTGGCTCTTCGCTCCTCTTGCACTCAAATACTCGTAACCTGTCGGAAACACAAGTTCTGCTGGACAGGCTCACTGGGGTGAAACCAGCTTCAAATGTGTCTCCAGTTGTGGCTGGCACGCATACCCGGTGCATCCTCAGCAGGAGGGAGCTTACCCTGCTTCATGTGCCACCTGCAGGTGACGCCTTTCCTGAGGATACTGTTGGTGTGATGCCTCTCTGCTTTATCCCACTTGGCTCACATTGTGGCTAAAACTTTCTCTGCTTGTTAAACAGCCGCGAAGCCACCGCTTTTGGTCTTTATTACTATAGGTAAGTGTATTAAAATAGCTTGGAGGCCCGGCAGTAACCTTGCAGTTGACATTTAAATCTGTCCCTTTTTTTTCCTCCAAACCCATTTTTTCTTTTTTTCTTTTTACTGGAGTAGAGGTCTGAATTATGTTGTTTGACTAGTGAACACTCATCCTCTCTCCTGCCTCCAAAAGTGCTGCTGAATGCTTTGGTGGAGATGTGCAGCAATTCTTAAGGGTGACCTACGAGCTACTTGATGCTAGTGGCTTTCTTGGGGCTGCAGGAGCAGCCTGTTGGAAATTAGTCGCAACTATTTGCTGAGCATCAAGCTGTTTATTTCACTGCTGTTGCGTGTCTGTTCCATGATGTTTCATTTTCTGCTTTAGATTTAAAGCCCTACGGTGGCCTGTCACTTGTCAGGTCAGGCACGTAACTTCTTTCTTTGATGACCGTGGATTATCCCGCTGCCACACTTGCGCTGTCCTACCTGAAGGAAGTGCCTCTGTGGTTGCTTAAGGCGGTGGTGCTGCGGTTGCGCTTGGGGCTGTTGCAGTGCAGCTCATGTTGCCGTTCCCTGAACCGCGTGCCTGAGCTGGCGGTATTCGGATTGCTCCCAAAGGCATTAGCAGCCTGCCGTGTGGATGCTCTGGTCCGCTGGTGTGGGTGGAAGCAGGGCTCCGCACACAAGCGGTTAACTGTGGCTCAGCTGTTCAGAGGTAACACCTAGTTCAGTCACCTCAGTTAACTTGGAAGCGCATGGTAAATTTCATGAAATTAATGGACTTGTACTCAAAACATTGCCTACAAAGAAGTATTTTATGTTCCAGATGTTTTAAATTGCCTCCGTATTTATAAAAGTGATACTTAATCAAAGTAACTCTGAATAGCTTTTTGACCAAAACTGAAATTTATTTGGAATGTTTGTGTTGGGGAAAATGCTAATAAAACTTCATTCTGCTTGATACAAATGATTTATTTCAGGAACACTTTATAAGCACATTGCTTGATTTTTTTTTTTTTTTTTTTTTTTTAAGAGTCAGTCTAACATGGGTCAAGACTTTAAGTAATTACAATTCTACTATGAGATGAAGAATGAACCTTTCCTGACAAAAAAAAAACAAGTTTACAAATGCAGGGATTTTTTTTTCCCCGCTTAAAAACTTGCAAATGCATTAGATAAGAAATTCAAGTAGAACTGGATCTGCTTAATACATGAGTGTGGCCAGAGTTAGCCATAGTAATGTTAGTGCCAACTGATCAAAGGAAGCAGTTTGATGATATTTAGTAGGTGGGAGTGTAGACAAATTGACTCATAAAAATACTGTAGAGTTTATTATTTTGGATGTTACTAAGCATTAAGTTTTAGAGGATGTATGTGTGGCTAACGTTTGATTTGGGGAAGATTTGCCAAGTCAACCAGAAAGAAGTAAATCAAATTTATAATCGCGCATGTCTTTAAACAAGGCTTCAAGTGAATGATAGAAAATAGGATGGATGTTATTGTAATGAGAATTGGTAACTGTTTGGTTTTTTTAGATACATAGTTTCTGTAAAAGCTGGTGTAATGGTGGCATAGGAAGAGGATGCATCCTGTCAGCTTCAGGAGCTTGCATGTTGAATAGTAAGTGAGTCTGGCTGAAAAACAAATGCTATCCTAGATGGAGTGATGCAGCCCTTTTCAGCTTCCCAAAATGAAGATGTATTTTCAAATACTGAACTTTTACATATCTGTGCATTGTTCCTGAAATTGCTCTGTTCTCCATCTGTACTTGAGAAGGCAAGTGTATGAAATGGAAGACATGTCGTTGCTTGGCCCAGTGTTCCTGTGCTCTCAGCCCCACACCTCTGAATGCCGAGCCAGGCTCCGGGCTCCAGCTCCAGAGCTGCACGCCCAGTAGCTCTCTGAGCCAGCTGCTCACGTGCTTAGCTGGGCTGTGGAGGCTTTGCTATGAGGGGGCTTGTTTGGTCCCATCAGAGCATCTCTGGTATGCTCTGGAGATCTAGCTGTCAGCATCTTTGCTGTCTGCAAAATGAAGAAATAGTAATGGCAGAGAAGAAAGCCTTAAGTGTTAGTATCTTAAAGCCTGGGAGATTTTTTTTTTTTTTTT
>VFFE01007500.1:911045-933421 GCA_008921705.1 Burhinus oedicnemus
TATTGTTTTATTTTTTATTTTTTTTTTTTTTTAACAGAGTTGAAATGTAGGAAAAGGGAGAGGAGATACCGAGGAGTAGCCATGGTGGGGGAAAGTAGCTTGTCTATGTGGAGAATAACTGTTTTTGCTGACTTGGGGACTTGTGCTGTTAGCTCAGGTGTGAGACATGTACCTAACAAGCATTTAAAAGGGCCTCACTGTGTGGTGCTGCTGAGGTTCCTGGTGGCTTTCCTTCAAAATCTAAAGGAGTTTGTGCAGTCAAGCTACAAAAAAAAAAAAAAAAAAAAAATCCTATCTTACTGAAGGTAAAGAAATTCTTTGTATATTTTGCTCTTGATGTGAGCAATAAAAATAGAGTGATGAGATTACTCGGGGAATGGAAATCTGGTTTTTAAGTGCTCTACATCTCCCTTTTAAATTGGTAACAGATAGGCACCAACTATCTCTACAGAGTCTGGACTTGACTGACATCCTTCACGGTGAGAAGCAATTGAGGGAGGTGAGATCAGCTCGTCTGCCTGGTAAGAGGTGCAGAGTTAGTCTTTGACTGCCTTGCCCAGGAATGGAAAGGACTAAGTAGTAATGTAAGTATGTCAATGAAAGGGTTTAAGTCCTTAAGCAAGGCTGTTCTGTAAGCTTTATAATTCTGTAAGCCGTTAATGACTATATTATCTGTCATGCTGGTAATTCTGCTGTCACTCCCTGGTGAAGCAGAGGGTGCCATGGAGACTGCTGAAGTCCTGTCCACCCTTTACTTGCTGAGTTGGAGCGACTGAGGAGTTGGTCGGGTTGCAGGACAGTGGCGAGGTGGCGTGCATCTGTGTGTGCAAGGAGTCCTTTGGCCATCTCAAGAGCTGAAACGTGAGACGGTGCTGTAGAAGGGTCAGGACAGGAGTCCGTGAAGCTGAAAAGACGTGTAGATGTACTGCTGAGGGACATGGTTTAGTGGTAACTTGGCAGTGCTAGTTTAACAGTTGATGACCTTAAAGGTCTCTTCCAACCAAAACGATTCTATGATTCTATGACTTCTGCTTCTACTGATACAGTAACAGTCACATACTGATTTTTTGGGTTGAGATACTGAGATGTGGGTTGTTGGTTGTTGGTTGGGATTTTTTTTTCCTATAAAGATTTTTTTTTTTTTCAATTTTTTTAATGATAGGCACTGTTGCCTTAGGTGGCTTAGCAGGTCTGATTTCATTTGCTGTTGAAGAGCAGTAATGTGCCATACATCTTCCCCTCATGTTAAATGCCAGAGTTTGGTTTATTTTTTCCAAGCTTTCAGCCAGCAAAAGACTGATACATGAAATTTTATGGGAAGTCAGTTTTTACAGGCAGAGCAAGTATCAGAGATAGAGGTTAAGTTTTTTTCAGTTCTTCACTACATCACATTTGATGCAGCCCTCTGCTTTTTGTTCTGTGCAGTGGTATAAAATCAAAGTGTGAGAAACCAGTGAAATGGCCGCGATGACTTGTGCAATAGTAGGTCTGAAAATCAAGCACAGCTACACTTTTTCTTAAGGTTTACTCAGCCTTTTACTCTTTCAGCCTTATTTTCGGTAGTCTTCTGGTTTATGCTAGATACTGTGTTTCCTTCCCAAATACCCACAACAGAAGCACTTAGGACATTTACCAATTTTATATAGACTAAAATTTTCACGAATACTTAGAGCCTAAGCAACTTCCCCAATCCCCCCAATTAGTTGTTCTTTTATGTGATAAATTTCGAGGCTTGTCAAGTAATTTCCTGATATCATGTTGCTCAAAGAACAAGTGATTTGTAGTGCGTGGGTATAGCAATTTGGACAGTACTTATTTAATTCAGTTTCTTTGAGATGCAAAAATCAAGCAGCTTCTTTTTTTTCTCCTGCTGGGAGATAGCAAGAGATTGCTAACTGCTTCCTTAACTCCCATCAGAGATTCATTACCACTGGTTTTTCCATCTTGTATTTAAAATTTGAAAATAAGAGATTAATTTACTAATTTAAAAAGGGACTCATGTAATTTCAGTGTCTGCACCTTCTGAAAGACTCTCTTGACTATTGAGTAGCACACTAAATATGTCAAACTCTGTAATCACAAACTGGACCAATTGCTACACTGAAAAGGGAAAAGGTCTAAGAAATGAATGTAATTTCTGACACATTTACTGATGATGGGAGATCAACTATACTTTCAAAAACAAAAAGGAAAAAAAAAAGACACTTTATAGAGGCTAGGATTGTAAGATCGTCATGCAGAGTCCAGAAAACAGAGATTTGAACAGGAGCAGACATTGCGACTGCCAGAAAAAGAATCAGCAACGTCATCTGCATCGTTCTGAGGGTGGCAGGTTGTTTCTAGGTACTCAGATGCACTGGATATTTTATAAGAAAACTTCAGTGATCTTGGACACTGAGTTGTATAATTGCTTAATCTCTTTAGCACGCTTGGAATAAAGACACTGGTACATGTATTGTTTCCTTGACCAAGGCTAATTCTTAACTTTGCTTCTCGATTTTATAACTTGAATGTTTTGTTTGGGGTGTGTGCGTGCTCCTGGGGGCTGTTTCTTTAAAACGAGTGTTTTTAAAGAACTACCACATATGTGGCTTCTGTTAATAAGGGAGTGTTACTGTGTAGGACAGTGATTTGTTGTGCAGTTAGGATGTTGTTTACTATCAAGAAAAAATAACTGTCTTTGATCGAGCAGACAATTTGGTCAAAATTTTGTAGGAATAAAGAAATCCCATGTCTGTGTCTCAAAACTTGTTCTTTTAATGGCTGTATGTGTGACTTAAGTCCTCCACATTTTAAAGATGGTTACTGTGCCATTGTTGTTTGACAGCCCTGAGGAAAATTATAGAAGCCATAAATAATAGTTTGCGTGCCCACCCCAAGTGCCAAAACAGCAACATACAGGCCGTCGCTGCCCAGCTTTTACTGCTCATTGATCCAGCAGCTTTGCATTTCCCTGTACTTAGTTTCTCCCAGGTAGGAATACCTATGTGTAGGACATGTGTTGTTTCTTGAACTTGAACTTTGTGATAAGGAGCAGTCATACACGTGCCCCTCTGCATGAGGGCAGTAAATCGGTTCAGTCTGTCTTTGAGCACGTGGCTGTTGTTGTTTTGCTTGGTCTTGCTGCCACAGCAGTAAACAGTGGTTTTACCACTGCCTAAATTAGGGCAAAAAAACCAGGGACCCAGTTGTTCACACCTAACTTGTTACTGGTGAGGCCTTTGCTACTGCTTCCTGCAGGGCAGCTCTGCCTTATGGCTGTGTATTGTGCTGTTTGTGTTTATTCTGTATTTTCTCATGTGCAGATCAATCCAAGTGGGCAGGTCTGAAAGTGGAAGGTCCAGTCTGTCCAAAGATGAATAGGTTACAGAGGAGTCTCGTTAAGGCAGGGGGATGTGTAGGGTTAGATTGGTAGCGAGCTCCAGGTAAAGGGGACTTTGACTGTAACCTCATTCCCAGCCTGCACCAGTTTATCCCAGTGTGCAATACTGCCTCCTTATTTGTCACAGTGGTTTTTCCACTTCTTCGTGGAAAGAAGAATCGCTTGCCACCGCTCCCCGCTGGGGATGACAGACCCCTGTGTGACTCTGCTCGCTGGGCAGCCCGGCTCCTCCGGGCACTCGGACCCCATGGCCGCATGGCTGCCCAGGGAGGTGGTTGAGTCACCATCCCTAGATGTGTTCAAAAGTCGTGTAGATGTGGTGCTTAGAGACATGGTTTAGTGGCAGACCTGGTAGAGTAGGGTCAGTGGTTGGATGAGATGATCTTAAAGGTCTTTTCCAACCTAAATGATTCTATGATTCTATACCTGGGTAGGGGGTGCGTGGATTAGGCTGGCACATCACTCACTGGCTGGTTTTAGACTGTGGTCCGGAAGATTGTCATGTAAATAGTGTAACTTGGTACCAGTTTCTCATTTGAGGGTTTGCAGCACAAAAGAAAAGATGACTTGGCCCTTCAGGTCATGAGCCTAAGGTTGCTCAGGCAGGGTTTTTGTTGGAGCCTTGGGTGGCTGATACAGTGTCCCAAGAATTTTTTTTTGAAACCCTTCTATTTCTCCCCCCCCCGATTGGAAGAACTTTTTCAATGGAAATATGTTAAATCATGTTATTTTTTTCTACACATGAAAACAGTGATGTTTTCTTGGTTTGCTAGTGTTTGTCCTTTCCTTCTTGCTCGCCTTTACCTTTTTCCATGAAGACAGATGCAGAGGTTTCTGTGAAACACAGGGAACTGAAAAACAGATGAAAAAAACTTGTGAAAGCAAGCTTTCTGTGAACTTGGACTAGCAGTAACTCTCCTTTTCTGTCCTCCAGAAGTCTTGTTGTTGCTGTGTTATTTCATGCCTGGGATGGCTGAGGGCGGAGGTCTGTAGAGCTGCTGTGAAAGGGCTGTGCGTGATAAGAGTGGGAGGCACAGTGTCATAATTAACGCTGTCAGAAAGTGTTTTTTTAATGTGACTAGTGTTGTATTTCCAGCATATTGTATTCATTTTCCTTTTATTGTGGTCTGACAGTACACCCTGAGCTCAAACCGATTTTTTAATCCTGAAAACGCTCTCAAGTCAAATCTGGCTGTGGGAGTTTAGGCCTCTAGGAGTTTAGGGTTTGCTTCACAGCTGGAAAAAGTTACTTTTTCCATTAAAACAGGCATTAACTGGCTTTAAGGGACTTACAATCTTTTTATCTTAAGAAACCTCATCAGTAATAAGAAGAGCTTAAATTGTGATGGTCTGCTAATCAAAACTAAGATGTCCTGGTTTATGATGTTTCCATAGCATTGAGTGTAATGAAATACTATCGATGTTAACAGAAACGGGATGTGTATCCTTAACGATTCTCAATGAAAAAAGTTCTGAATTAAATGCATATGTGAAAACTTTTGAATCCTTTGGTAAGTTTTATTTATTGATTGCATGTTTTAAGTTTGATTGCAACAGCAAATTGCTTGAAGGGATCATGAGTGCAGGACTGTTTCTGCCTTTCCTGTCTACAGCTTTCTGGAAGCTATGTATACGTTGGCATCAAAATAATCCTGTAGCCTTCAGGTTCGTTTTTCCTCATGAGATTTGTTGTGCGTAACTCCCGTATGTGACATCTCAAACATCTGTCCAAAAGTGGTATCCGATTGCAAGCTGATTTTATTAGTCTTTGCAAAAGCCATATTCGGGATGGTTAGACTTTCTGCAGAAAGAACAAGCGTGTATGCTGCCCTCCTTACTGGTTTCTGATTCCCCATTTCTTGAACAGGTTTTCTCCTTCTAAACATTTGCTGGAACTCCTGTTTGCTGGGGTTTCTGTTCTTGTTTGTTTTTTCTTCTTTGTGGAGAGAGGTTTTGTGGTGCTTCTTTTTTCACCATAGAGAATTTAGGCAACATGTAGAAACACATGAAACTGGAAACACTTCTGGTTTTAGATACACATGTATATATGATGTGTGGACATATATTTTATATTTTACGTGTACTAATATTGAGTTGCATTGATGTGCATCCAGACATAAGGCTCTTTTGTACTAGGGTACTTTCATATTTATGTGCCATCTTTTCCTCTGTGCTTGAGTTTGGTTGCAAGTTACAACATTAATTCTTTGTATGGTGGCAGTTGGTCAAGAACTTTGACAGGCAGAACAGACTGAGGTTGGATCCTTTGCACAAGCTATGTTATAATGAAAGGATGGATTTATCTGGTGAGAAACATGAAATGGTGACCCCAGAACAACTACTTAGGCATCTCCAAGTTGTACCGCTAATTTCTTATCCCTGTGGAATTTTTTTGACTGCTTTGATGGGGCATTTGAAAGCACTGACTATGAATCAAATGTATTAATTTTTGTTACCCCCCTCACAGGAAGTTTGTAGATCCTTACATTGAAGCATTCAGTAACATGGATTTTGAAGCAGGTTGGTGGTTTGTATGTTTTAACAAGTAGCAGATTTCATTCTGTAACTGGAAGATGCTAGTATGTAAGTGTACTTGGATGGGAGGAGTATTGGTGGATTCATTCTGGTTTTGAAGCTTAGACGTGTATGTTTGCAATTAAGAATATGGTATTTTTTCATACTTGATTTGAATTCCTACTTTGTTCTCTGGTGAAGAAACTCCATTCAGATCAGGAACATTGCTTTTAATTGTTCATGGTGTTACAGTGATATTTAGAAGCCCCAAGCAGATCAAGATCACCTTGTACCTGATGGTGTATATACATGTATTTCAGAGATGGTATCCTAATCTGATTTGGGTTTTTTTTTTATATATATATATATATGTATAGTGTAAATAAACAGTGATATAATGGGGCAAAGTCAAACTTCCTAACATGATTATTGCCTCTGGTCTCTAACCTAGAGATATGCATACCTACAATACCAGCAGCTGCAGCAATCAGGTCTCCTGTATTGTGAAGAGGAATTTACCCCCTCGTCTATGGCCGCTTCTCTCCCTGTGGTGTTGTCTGTGGGTGACGCAAGCCAGCAGTGCTGAGTCGGGGGGTGATGGCAGTGCCTGCTGATGGCAGTCTCTGTTGTTGGTTCCCTTTCTGGTGTGCTTCCTCTCCCACTCCCCTCGCTGAAAAAAAACCAGCAGGAGCCTTCTTGCTTGACAGGAGTCGTAGATTGTTAAACCGATTCAGCTTTAACTTCATAGGTGTGTTCAATTTCCTCCTTCTCCGAGGTCAGATGACTTGGTTTTCATATTATTTGCCTTAGAAACCCTCTCTGTTTGTGGTGCTGTTTCCCTCCGTCCCCTCCTCTCTGCTCCTGCAGAAGCAGCTGGAGTGGACTTGGATGTAGCTCCCTGGTGCTGCCCTCACGTGCTGCCGGAGCTGAAGCTGTTCACACCAGCCAGCCCATGGGGGTTTGCTTCCTGCTGCCCTGCCGAAGGTTGTCCTTCTGTATCAGTACGGTGGTTAACCTATTGTAAGCATTTGTTTGTTGCGGTGTTTTGTTTTTATCTTACTAGCCACCTGTATGTCAATGCAGACTTGAGATTTCAGGGGTTTGTGAAAGTTTTGACCTCTCTCTGTGTGTGATTTTGGAACTCTGTTTTCAATTAAAGGAAAAAGTCTTTTGAAAAATAGTGAGTCAATTTAGTTATGCTGTGTTCCTGAATCTTTTTTCTGCAGTGGTGGTTGGACACCTCAGTTCTTTTATTGTCCTATTCAAAGGACCTTGAATGCCATAGGATGGGAATTGAGCACTGCCTAAAAATCTAGGACCTTTAATTATACATAAATTGGGATGGGTAGATGGATTTGCAGTCACGGGCCACCACATGTTCTTTTCTTCTGCTCTTCCTGCTGATATTTTGATTCAGTAAAAATCCCTAAGTGTTTATTTCTAGTCCCAACTTCATAATGTGAGATTCTCATTCTTTACAGTTCTTACACCTGTAAGATCTTTCTTGGGACAGGTAAAAATGTTGGTGAAAACAAAAATTTTCTTTCTTTTTCCTGAGAGCTGTTGTTTGCAGCTGCTGAACTTGCATGGTTCAAACCATGCAAGTCTAGCAGCTGGAGAGACAGAGGTATTGTAAACGTGGATGGTGTTTACGTCCCTGTCAAGCATACATTTGCAGTTGGTTACATTTAGTTGTACAGTTCAGTAGGACTTGTCCTCACTGATACTTTTTTCAGGTCGCTTTTAATGTACCCTTTGGTGATGAAGGTTTGGGTTTCTGGAGGTTGATGTTGCTGTTGGCACAGTGATGTTCCCTTTCCGGATGGAAACTGTTGCTTCCTTTTTTTCTTCTGGAGGAGGTGGGCAGGGGAGGCTTGTAGTGCCACCAAGCCTGTCCCAAGGCCATAGGAACTAAGGTCACTCCTGGAACTTTGACTTCTGTGTTGCAATCAGCTTTTCAGCTGGGAAAGAAACCTTTATTGCTGTTGTGCTTCTGAAACAAGGATTGAAAGCACAGAGATATTTGCAAGAAGAATAGTTGTTTGGTTTCAGGAACTGTCCCAGAAGAAGTCTATAAGCAGAAGGAGGAAGAAAATATGCACTAGCACTGGAGGAGGTTTTCGAAGATCCCAGCTTGTGTATCCACACGTCACCGGTGGCTGTGACATCTGTGAGCTCTCAGACTGAGCCCCCGAGCAGCTTTTCCCAAGGAAAGAGTGGCAAAAGCCCTTTGGAGCCAACCTGCTTTGTTGGTGTTTCTCTCCCTCTTTTTCTCTCACCCCCGCCCGGTGCTGCTACAGGTTGTCCCACATGAAGAAAAGCTCCTGGTCAGAGTCAAGTCTGCTGTAGTAGTCTTGTTCCCTTGATGTCAATGGTGTTGCAGGTCCTTACGTCCGTTTGGTATTTCAGCTGTTGCTTAGCACATTTCAGATACACTAAATCCTATTGTTCACGTATACCTATGAGCTTAGCACTGTGAAAGGTCCTGCACTCTCTGGCTGTTGAACGTACTTTGATGCTTTTGACAAATGGGAAGAATCAGAGAATAGCAACAGAATAGCTTTTTGCTCCTTAGAGATCTGCCGTTGTTTTAATCTCTCCTCTGTAGGGGAAAGGTATGTTGCAAGCTCCTAGAGAGGCGTGAGAATGTGCTATTGATTGCCTAGATCGCTTGCATCAGTTTTATACTGCTGCTACTACTACTACTATTTAGAACATTGCCCTTCCTGGCTTTGGGTTAACCCCCCTCATGGAGCTTACGCATGTTTCTGTTAGCAAATGTCCTGGCTGTGCATTTTTACTGCCTTTGCCAAATTACTGTTTCAGAACAGTTTCCCACACATGTACAGTAGCTGACCAAATGTGAATAGCTGTGTTAGGAATAAATAGGGTTTGTAAAATGCAAAGTTGTAAATAAATGTCTTTCTGTTTTTACCCTTCTTCCTTTACTGTCTGACCTGTAAATTCTGGCTTGTCGTGTACTTGAGAAACAAGATGCCATTGAGGTATTGAAATCATAGTGATAGATAAAGTATAACAGCAAAGAAAACATGCAGGTTCCCAGCTATGCTCCTGCTAATACAGACTGCTTTATTTTTCAGTATCTTCCATATTTGATGACAAGACACCAACTTTATGTGCACTGCAATGTAGTGGAAGATTTCATTAGCTCGCAAAGTTCTTACTAGTTTAGAAACATTCTGTTCTCACCTGTTATTAACAGAAAGAGAGGACATGGATGTTAGTTCAGGGTGGCCTCTGTGCCTGTGAGCTCACGCGCAAGAATAATGCTGGGCAAAACGCTTGCCCGTTCCTAAAGCATGTTCCCCCATGCAGATCTGCTCTGCTTTGTTGCTTGCTGGGCTGTAGGACATCCCTCTCACGCTGAGTACACGCTCAGGCTGGTTCCTTAATCTGTGCGGGATTTCCTAATGCCTGGTAATCTATATTAAGGAATTTCTAGGTAGGGGATTGTAATGTCTTTGTGAACCCCTGGTGGCAATACCGGAGGTGCTGGCTCTGTAGCAGGCCTGTGATTTTGGTGAGGTTTTTTTGAGTAGAAGGCTATAATGTGTTCATGTGTATTTTGGCCAATGAGGGCGTCTGGGTATAAATCTGAATCCTGATGTGACTCCATTTGTAATCCTCTGTTTTGGTTTCCATCTGTGAAATGTAATGGGGCGATATTTATTTACTTTTTTTTTTTTTAAGAGTCAGTCTAACATGGGTCAGGACTTTAAGTAATTACAATTTTACTATCCAGAAGAATGAACCTTTCCTGACAAAAAAAAACAAGTTTACAAATGCAGGGATTTTTTTTTCCCGCTTAAAAACTTGCAAATGCGTTAGATTAGAAATTCAAGTAGAACTAGATCTGCTTAATACATGAGTGTGGCCAGAGTTAGCCATAGTAATGTTAGTGCCAACTGATCAAAGGAAGCAGTTTGATGATATTCAGTAGGTGGGAGTGTAGACAAATTGACTCATAAAAATGCTGTAGAGTTTATTATTTTGGATGTTACTAAGCATGAAGTTTTAGAGGATGTATGTGTGGCTAACATTTGATTTGGGGAAGATTTGCCAAGTCAACCAGAAAGAAGTAAATCAAATTTATAATCACGCATGTCTTTAAACAAGGCTTCAAGTGAATGATAGAAAATAGGATGGATGTTATTGTAATAAGAATTGGTAACTGTTTGGTTTTTTTAGATACATAGTTTCTGTAAAAGCTGGTGTAATGGTGGCATAGGAAAAGGATGCATCCTGTCAGCTTCAGGAGCTTTCATGTTGAATAGTAAGTGGGTCTGGCTGAAAAACAAATGCTATTCTAGATGGAGTGATGCAGCTCTTTTCAGCTTCCCAAAATGAAGATGTATTTTCAAATACTGAGCTTTTACATATCTGTGCATTGTTCCTGAAATTGCTCTGTTCTCCATCTGTACTTGAGAAGGCAAGTGTATGAAATGGAAGACATGTCGTTGCTTGGCCCAGTGTTCCCGTGCTCTCAGCCCCACACCTCTGAATGCCGAGCCAGGCTCCGGGCTCCAGCTCCAGAGCTGCACGCCCAGTAGCTCTCTGAGCCAGCTGCTCACGTGCTTAGCTGGGCTGTGGAGGCTTTGCTATGAGGGGGCTTGTTTGGTCCCATCAGAGCATCTCTGGTATGCTCTGGAGATCTAGCTGTCAGCATCTTTGCTGTCTGCAAAATGAAGAAATAGTAATGGCAGAGAAGAAAGCCTTAAGTGTTAGTATCTTAAAGCCTGGGAGATTTTTTTTTTTTTTTTTCCTTAGCCATTGTATGCTTGCTGCATGTAAGTGTGGATTGCAACAGTTGATGGGAACCCTCTGGGGAGCCTACCTAGTTTGTTCTCCTTATTTAGGCCTTCCATTTTCCATCCTTTATTGCCTCTGAGGGCTGTCCTGGCTGGCCAGACTTGCTTCAGGACCTGCTGTTGAAGAAGTGAAGTTTTAAATGAGCTTGCGGCAGGAAGGAAGGAAGGAAGAACAGATGAGTGCTCCTCCAGGAACACTCCAGACTTGCCGCTGGGCTTCACACCTAGTTCTCCAAGCAGCAATGCACACCGGCTCGCTTCCAAGTCAGCTGCGCTGACTGTTTTCTTTGCCTTGGACTAGGAGCTTCAGATATCAAGGAAAAGCTACGTGACTAAAGAGAAAATAAAAAGCACTCAGATTTCCCACACTTCTGTATCTGGTTTCCTTGCCAGTGGCTGTCGTGTGAGATGTTGATACCGCTACACCCAGTCCTGCACAGTTGTGCTGGTGCTGGATGTACTCCAGCTTGTTGAAGGAAATATTATTCTTTTTATCCCTTCCCTGAGGGCAAAAGTCCTTCCGTGGTCCATTTAATTACTGCAGGTTATTGTGATTGAAATTTCCACTATAACAACGGGTGCCAGGAATTGCAGTGTGGTTTCTTCTGAAGCCTGACCCTATGCTTACTGATTTTGCTGGCATATTTGGGTTGGTCAGGAAGCCATTTCCCCCCCTCCACTCTTACCAGCATAATTCTGTCAACAGCAGCCCAGGTGTAGCTGCACTTATTCCAAGCACGAAAGTTCTCTTGGTGCTGTTGCTAATCCTCTTGCAAAGTCTTCTGCCAAAGTAAGCTGTGCCTTGGCTAGGCAATGGTGTTTACTGGTATGGCAAAAGTAAGCCATCAGATCCTTTCCAAGACCCTGAAGCAGGCACCCAGTGCTTTCCCGGTGTGTGGATGAGATGACTGCAGAGCGAGCTCCAGCCTGGATTGAGTTTGTTTGCCGGAGCCATGACTTGAACAGCGTTTCCCCATTGCAGCTGGGCAAAGAGTCACAAAGGGGCTGTAAAATCCCCATAGCTGATCTAGGGAAGATTGCGGAAGCTGCATCACAGCTTCCGAAAGTTCAGTTTGCATTTCCCTCACTCCGGGCAAGTTGGGAGTAGGAGACCCGACTGCTGAAGAAGTTGTATGCAAGAGAGGTTTTTGTCCCGGGGAGGTACGCTGACTCCGCAGCGTTGGCAGGACACGTTAGCCTCTGTTGAACTTGTATTGTCATGAGCTTGCTGTTATCGGTTCCTGAGCTAGCTAGTCACGTCTAGACGGTGGTGTAACAATATATCATAAATAATGCTCGGGATCTTTCCAGCCTTGCACAGGAAACCTGGTGCTCTGTGCAAAGCAAACGTCCATAGGCATAACCACAGCAAGGCTGCATTCTCCTTTGCTGTGATGGCTAACAAGTTCAGCGCCTGCAGCATCTCAGCAGGTTATCGCTTGGAAGGAAGTTGAATATTTTTATTTTTGCATTGAGTAAATAACTTCTTTCTGAATATTGGGAATTGGCGTTTTACAGATGTGGATTTAATAAGGGAGAGGGATGGGTTGGGGACTTCAGCACCTTCATCCTCTACTGCAGTATTTGCATCACTCCATTTTCCAGCGCCGTGTTACAGCGTGCCCCTAATTTCCAGACAGAGCTCAGGTCTACAGCAGGTAGCCTGTGCCTGCACTGGTATTGCCATTCTTTGATCTAACTCTAGCGTACGCTATGGGTCACAGGGTTCCTTTCCCTTCAGTGCTGCATCTCTCCTTAATCTAATGTCCAAGCCTAGGCTGGTTAGTATTGCCAAGAGTCTTGAAAAATATTTCTGAGAACAGAGTTCAGCTTTCTAACATTCGTGTGTAACTTACAGCATCAAATAAGAAACAGCCTGAAATTTTGTGAACTATAATTTATCTTCTTTTTTAAAAGCAGTTTAGTTTTGTTATTTGTTTTTAATTTAAAAACCTGTTTGATTTCTAACCTCATTATTGCAGGCCCTAGAAATATCTTTTGGGTTGGAACAGGAGAAAACTTTTGCCCAACTGGTTTTCCAGTTATTAAAAGAATCTGTGATTCGGATAATATTCAAAGTAATTTCATAATTAGCACAAAGCTCCAGTGCTTTTGCTTTCTGTTTGAGTTGAAAATGTGACTGTGTAATCCACCTCTACAGGAAAAATGACATAAAACTGTGATTTTTCTACTCTGATTCATCCTTCTTTCACACCTGCCTAAAAGGCTTTGAAATATGATAAGGGTTCAGGCCCTCTTTGGTAGCTGTAAACAATTGCAAATAATACAGCCATGTGTACATGTGTTGACTTTTTTGTTTACTCTTCTGAGCTCTCTTTGATCTTATCATGGCTTCTGGCAAAAGAAGCGATCAGCACGTACTGGAGTGCTGTGCTTTTTGGTGCGCAGGTGGGAGGCTGCGCGGCGTGCTTGGTGCGGGGACTGCTGCAGGGACCCCGTGCTGATAGCAGTAGATTTCCACAGACCAACATGGGAGAGGCCAAGAAGGCCGTCCCAGCCATCTCTCTTCCAGCACAGCTCTTTCTGACCACTTGATGATTTATTTTATCTGTTTTTCTTCTGGTCTCTCTATAAAAATCTGAAACTTTGCACAGGGCGAGTTTCTTCCAAAGGTGTAAGGATTTTGATGAGGTTTAGGACCCCGTCATACTTTTGATGGGAATCCCAGGTGGAATTTTCAAATTTCCTGTAATCTTGTTCTCGGGAAACTCTTCTGATCTCCAACCAAAATCTCCTCTCCCTACACCTTTCTTACTTCTGTACCACTACGCAGTCCTTTCTGCTGCTCCAGTGTTGCCACAGGATCCCCTCATTCCCCCTTCCTTTTTGGGTTCCCTGTGCCACACCATACGTTCCTGGGGAGGTAACCTTACAGGGAGGATAACATTTCACCTTTAGTCTGTTGTGTGGCAAGTGCTGATTAAGACATCAACTCTAGTGACTTGACCATGCTCCAGTATTTGTACATACACTTGCACAAGTGCAATTCCGTGTGTGTATTCCAAATTTTATTCAGTCTTCCTGGAAATAAATTATAATCGACTTTCCAAGTAAAAATGTCTACATTTTTATAATTTTCCCCCTCATCTCAATGCCAAGTGTATCTTGGCTCTACCCAGAGACCCGATTAAAAATGTTAAAACACACTTACCAGTGTGCAGTGGCTACATTTATAGCATCTGACTTGAATGTTTGTTTCATAGTCTGGGTTGTAACAATCTGATTCTCAGACTGCCATTGACGTCAGTTTAATAGGAAAATTCAAATAGAACCTGTATTAGATTTTCACTATTAAGTTAACAATAAAAAACTTTCTACAGATGCCTTACGTAGACAAGGCTGTTAACAGAAATATTACATTAATGAAAATCAGGCCTCCAGAAACAGAGACTAGCTTATTTTTTTTAAATAAATAATTTTGTTTTCCATGTTCTAGTTCACAGGAATATTTCCTTTTTAATAGTGCTAGTGGTTTAGATGTTAAGTATTGGGAGGAGGCAGCTCTTGGCCATTTGCGGTCATGTTGCAAATCTCTTAGCTTTTCCAGACCTGGAGAGCCCTTCCAAAAGTCTCCATTTGGCTGGTTTCATTGCTCTCAGCTTCAGATTTCCCCCTCGGTTTCTGAGGCACACTATGTTTTATCAGCTCTTTCCTAACCTACTCAATCGTGGTGCTCACAAGGTACTGACATAACCAGAAAAACTCTGGAGGTACCAGCTCAGGTCAAGACAACATCTGTCAGGGTTTGCACTACTTGTAGTGGTCAGTAGTCCCTGCCTTGAGGACTGTGCAATGTACTGCAAGCAGATGGTGGAGAGAGGAAATAACGTTATTGTCCTTTTAGAGGTGGATAAATTCTTGTGTAGACCAGGTAGGTGACTTGCCTGTACTTAAATCAGCAAATCCAGGCATGGGCTTACCAAGGGAGTCGCAGAGCATTTTGCCTCCCCTGTTAGTGTTAATTAGCACTTCTATGAGCATGACATGATAAAACCTTATCTTGCAGTCTTTAGAAAAACAGGCTGTTTTCTTCATCATAGAAAATTGTCCTGAAAGGGACTTCTGAAAGCTTGTTTAGTCTTTTCCCATCTCAGTGGTAGGACTGACTCTACCCAGCATGTTCCTAACTGATGGTTGTCTCAGTCATGCTGGGGAAGCTCCAGCAACAGGCATCATTTGGGGAACCTGTTCTAGCACTTCAGCACTTCTCTTCCACTAAGGCTCTCTGCATGGTCAGCCAAAATATCCCAGCCTGCAAGCTTCTGGTGGGCATGCAGGGCTGTTTGTTCCATCTTTTTAATGTATATGAAAGCAGTTGCCATGTCTCTCCTTGGTCTCATCTGTCCTTAATAGGTTCTTCCAGCTTTCACAGTTTTCTAGACTTAGGCAATCAGTTCTTAGATTTTGCAAAGTCTTGGAAAAGTTGCTTGCAGGGTAGTACTACATAAGTGTAGGCCATTTCATTGCTTTTTGGCACAGCCTTAGATACTGGTGTGGCCTTGACTGCACTTCACAGCATCAAAAGATGATAAACAAGAAGAGTTTCTGGGCTGCAGTTCTGTGACTAGTGTACACCATCTGATTCTTGAACTGCACTTAGGGCGTGGGGGGAAACAGCTTTCTCATTATTTATATGGTCTCTGACAGGGTGGTGAATCCTATTCAAAGTTAGAGCCTCTTAAAGGGCTGGAGCATTTGGCTTAACCTTAAGGAAATGAAATTACTCCAGAAATACCCAAGTCATAGTTTATTAGCTTCACAGTTCAATTGCTGCCCAAAGAAAATTAGATATACCATCTTACCAAGTTACAAATTTTTTGCAGGCAACAGCTAGTTAAAATCAGATTACTTTTTTTTTGGCAATTTAGCATCTGTGCAAGACTGGCCAATACTTAATATTCTTGTGTGCGAAATGATTCAGCCAAGTGGTACTTATCTGGGCACCTGCTCTTTAAAAAAACTGAATCTCCTGATGGCCAGGGCTTCAGTTACCTCAGTTTTTGCGTTGAACACTGTAAGCGGATGGAAGCAGAGCAATGACCGGTTCTGGGCACATCATGTAAAATGTGAATGCATTTCTGTCCTTTCTCTTAAACCTTTTAAAGAAAAATGAGTATTTTGAGGGGAGAGGTAAAGGTGAACAAAAATGGCTGAAAGAAAATGAACAGGGAGGAGGCTTGGAAGAAGAGAAGGGGCTTAGCTAATGACTACGCACATGTCTCTTACTACTTTAGTTCTCCCTTTATAGATAAATAACACCCCTCTTATCAATGCATTTACCTAATGTAGGTATAATAATGTCAGTGGTGATTAAGCTGCTCTTGTGCAAGGTCAGTATATTTGTGGTAAGCATCTTTTACACCAAGGGAACTGCATCTGTATGAGGTTTGACATGACTTAGTTATTTGAAGAGAAGAATTGTACCTCTGGGAGAAACTGATAAGGCCCATGTGTTTTTTTCTCTCTCAGGATACATAGTCTTGATCCTACAGATAAAATGGCTGCTAAAATGGATAGGGATGGTGGATGAACACCATGCGCTGGGTGGCAGTGGCTAGTGTAGTGTGGTGAAATTTGAGCCGTTTCTTTCTCTGAGTATCAGGGGAAGGGCTTGCTGATGTCTCGTCTCCTTGTGGGGAGCATCGCACAGGCACAGGACACACGTTCCTCACAAACCTGATGGATCCCCAGAGCTCGCTTCCCTACAGCCTTGAGCAGAGTTAACGCAGCCTCTGCACACACGCGCCTCCCCATCGTGAGGAGAGCAAGGGAGGTGTCCTGAAGGGGCCAGTCATGGTCCTCAGCAGGGATAGCAGGGGTCCCTGTGTCAGCTTCAAGCACACAGGTACAGCTGTGCTGTTGCCCTGGGAGATAAAACTGGCTGGCGTCCCCAGAGTGGATGGAGACCCACCAAAGTGTCCAAAATGTCCAGGTTACAAACTAACAGAGTAGTGCCCCGCTGGCACCAGCTCTGTTTCCATGGTAGGCTTCGAATCTTCTCCATCCCATAACCAAAACATGGGCCCAGCCTAGCCTGCCTGCAGAGCTGAGGCTCTGTATGCACCAGTGTATTTATTTTCTAGTTTCATTTTGTCTTTGCCAGCTGAAATAACAAGGCTTTTAAGACACAGCCACGTTGCGCTACTGTGGTTTAGGGTTTTCTATTACTTTGGCAGTTTTAGGCAGGTACGCTGCACAAATGGTTGCAAAAGGTGGTGTTAAGGGTTTTCTCATGATCTTTCAGTGTATGGAAAGGGCAAATGAAGGGTGCTTGCTATCTGTCCTCCCTCCATCCCCTCTTGAGAGCCTGCGTTTTCATAAGGTGTATTTTGGATGACTGTGGACTTGCATAAACACAGTTATTTTGCTTGTCTGCTACTGAAGTGACAATGTTCCATTGAAATGTTTGACAGCCTGAAGTAGCTGACAATTATTTCACATGTGCAACGTTTATCTTCGTGGTGCACCGTGTGACAGCTCAGAAGTGACACCGACGTTCAGTGTGAATCTCTCTGTTCCTCCCATCAGCTGTCCTGGTAGCCTGCAACATTTTAAAAACACTCCCTGGTTTTTACATCCGAACAGAGGCGCTCTGTTTGAAGTCACGTTAGGTAACTTTGTGCTTCCTTTCCCTTTTTCATCCCCTGGCAGGACAGTATGCAAAAGTGCATCGGGAAGAGGGGACTAGGGTTTTATATATTAGTAAAAATTGAAACTGATGGTCTTAATTTTGACCACATCGGTTTACTGGAGATCTTGTGAAAGCTCATACATACTTATTTGAAAAGCTGAAAGGACCAACAGCATCAGTTAATGTGATTTGGGGGTAAATACAGCCTAGGTCTTTTGACACAGCCCTGCCGGCGTAGCTGAACACTGCCATCTTCTTGTTCGTTTTCACTCCTTTTGCAGATTCCCATGTAACCGTGAAGATCAGTGTCCTAACCTAAACCACCATGGGGCTTGAAATTGTTTTAAACCTTTGTTAAGAATGTATAATCATCTATGCTGAATCTTCTGACGATTTCTTTTCCCTATGTAGTTACATAGTCAAACTCTAATTTGTGCTCTGTTTGACTAGGCATGAGCTTTTTATCTCGGGCCCATAATGCGCCTGTTGCACAGGCTCTTCAAATGTAAACTGGCTACGCAATTACTGGGGAGGCACCGAATGCTTGTTAGGAAAGTGATTAATAGTGTATTTGCTGTAAAAGGCACAAACATCAAAAGGCAGATAGTCAGTTTGATGGCAGGTAGGAAAAATTGTTTTTTATCTGTTAAATTATACTTAAAAAAACCCCCCAACAACAAAACCCCCTTTCTCCCGTTTACCACTTAGAGTAAAATGCAGACTGATCTGTTTTCAAGTCAGCTTGGCTTTCTGATTTTCATGTGCATGGTGCTTTGCATTATAAAGTGAGAGGCAAGCTGTAATATGTTCAGTATCTCTGTTTCCTTCTACAAAGTTAATTCTTTGAATTTTTGGCAAATTGGCTGTTCATTTGTCAGTGTCACCTTAATCTGCGAAACAGATAGTGAGCAGCTCCTTCATCTACTACTTCTCTTTGTTTAAAGAAATAGAAAAAAAGCAAAGAACAGTTTGCTGAGAACTTTTCTGAGTTTATCCATATTGTCCATATTACAAATGTTGTTTTCCGTATCTATAAGGTGGTATTAAGTTTTTACCGTCAAAGGAATTTGTTAAGGCTGTAGGCATTGCCATAGTGAGACTTTCTTCTATACTGATGTTTAGGTAGAGTGCGGAGTGCAGAGTCTTTTATTAGTAAGCCAGATGCCTATTTTGAATGTGGCTGTGGATTTAACTTACTGTGCTTGGCATAAGAGGTCTGAATTATTCCAACCTTAAAAAGAAAAAAAAATTCCTAAGAGATGTTGCAGCTATTTAGACTGAAAATTCACTTCTCTCCTATTAGCAGCTGAGATTTATTTTGCTGTTTAACTAGCTGGATCTTTTGTTCGTGAGAATTGGCATCCTGCTGTGGCATGGTATGTGTCCAGTCGTGAATGTGAACCTACATTGTAATGTCAGGGCAGAGACGGCAGCGTGATTTATTACCGCACCAGGCAACTGTTGAGCTTTGTGAAGCTCGGGCAGCGCACAGAGGTGGAGGGATGGGTGACCTTGGATTTCCCTCTCCTCCTGCAGACGTGAAACTTGGGGCAGAGCCCAGGTTGTGGGGGGCTGTGTGGAGGCCTGGTGCTGCTCGGGGGTCTGGCATGGCGCGGCAGCGCATGTGGCCTCACGGCTCTGGTCAAGCCTGACTTACACCATAGGTGTTTTATCAGCAAATTATTTTAATAACGGCATTTTTCTTTTGCGGTGTGGGGAATGATGCAGTTGTGTGTTTTCAGTATTATCTGCAGCGAGCATGTTGAGACCATTGTGTTTTTCTTCTTTTCCTAATCCAACCGGTTGACTAGAGCACTCTTTTAGTTCAGTGCAGAAATCCGAAGTGAGGGTGATACAATTTGACGGCAAAGGTTCCCCAGCTGCCGATCCAGGAGCCACCGCCAAGCGGTCAGTGAAGGCTGTTGCCGACGCTGTGGCCCCGAGCAGCCGGGGACCTGCCAGGCTGGGGTGGCCTGTGCCACTGCAGAAGTGGGTTCCCCTTCAGTCTCAGCAGCGGCCACAGAGCCCCAGCCAGTGTGAGGACCCATCTTGTCTGCTCAGGGTATGGGAGCAAGGCCAAGGGGTTCATCAAAAGCAACTAGGCGTGAGCTGATGGGACGTCACAACTTTTGAGGAATGAAATCCATAGTACTCAGAATATTTGAGCCTCCATCGCCCTGGGTAGTCACAGTAAAATGCCCGCCGTCACTGAAATTGTTCTGCTTTATTCCCTGTGTTTCAGGATGGTAGCCGGCTTGCGGTGATTCCTAGGTGGTCTCTGTATGTGTGTGGTGATGTCAGCAGCTTGGGGAATTAGCTTTGCTGAAGTTTACATCTGCTGACTCATCTGTTTAAAGAAGTTGATTCTTAGTTTTCAGTGGGTAATAATTTTTCTCCCCTCATACAACAGTTGAGGAGAAAGAGATGGTTATGAGGTTTAGCAGGGGCTACCACAGTACAGGGTTTCCTTGCAGTCATTTAACTTACTGCATATTTTAATGGCTGCAATATACAGAAAGCCTCAGTTTCATGGTTCTTCTTGGACCTGGTCCAGCTTTTGCTGTGAAAGTACAATTCAGCAGAAGCCCTTTTAGAATATTTATTTATTTTTAGTATCCAAGAGTTCTGCATGTGGTATCCTGCATCCTCATGAGAAGAGTCGTAGCAGTGGTGCCTTGGCACTAATGAATGCCTTGATATTGCTGTTTGGGGTTTTTTTCACTGTTATTTTTCATTGAGTAACAGAAAGTAAAAGCACCCTCTGCTTTCCTGCTCTTAAAATCCAGTTTTACTCTTCTTCTATCCCTCCTCCTAACAGCCCTTTGGGAACAAGAAGGAATGGTGTCTCTGGCAAAGAAACAGGTAGGGTTTGGTTGGTAAGTGGAACTGATTTAATTAAATCTCTCTTTCAGCCTCATAATGGATTCATTCAAGAAGGCAAAGGAGTAGGAATGTGGCTTCTGATTCTTTTTTTTTTTTCCTTTCTCTTTCCTTTTTCCCTCCCCACAGTCAATGGGAGTAAAATGACTTTCTAAACAGAATGCTTTTTCTCCTGACAGTTTAAAAAATAGGCTATTTTAAAATTAATTTTATGTCTGATTTTGATTAACTCGTCTTTGCACTCCTGAAAATATTAGAACAACTTTATCGCGTGCATAGCACTTGCTCTAGACGCATGCCAGTGTAACAGTGAAGACTACAGAGCTATCTAACACCACCTGAAACCTCACAAGCATTGAGCAATACAAACTTAATATCACGGAAGTCTGTTTCCCATCCTAATTAGCTCATGGTCTTGTATTACTAGTTTTACTCTGCCAGTGCACTTTGGTTTTGTTATCTTGGCAATTGCTGACGATACTAGCGTTACTCAGAAAACTTGGATTTGAAATTTTGTTGAAATGTTTTTTCTTTTTAGAGCCAGAGTCTTTTGCAAGACTCATCAGTTTTGATAATGTTTTTTTGGGGAAATATGTTTGGAAGAGAGAGTTCTGAAGAAATTCAGAGAAAAACGTGTGCACGTGAGTGTGCAGATGTGTGGTAGGCAGTTAAGGAACTGGCTTGAGATGTGGAAGACTTGGTTCAGCTTCCTGGTCTGTGTGGTACAGAGTAATGGAGGATGGAAAACTACTCTCTGACCTTTGAATTGGGTGGAGTAAAAACTCAATCAGTGGTTTCTTACCGCCAGGAGATTGCTCTGACTAATGGTTTGCTTTCTTGAACTGGAAAGCAGGGATTTTTCATTTTCAGAATGAAGTTGTCACACCAGGATCGGCTGTAAACGTTAGACAGAAAACCTGGTCTTGCAACAGATGAGATGACTCGTATGAATAAATCTGAAGGAACTAAACACGGGAGTAAGATAGTTGTTTATGGTACTCATATAGTGCCAAAGAAATATATGTACACACTAAGACATGCGTAAATCTAAGCTGGTTTCCTTACCAGAAGCAATATGACTTTTCTCTGATGGAGCAAATGAACCCTGGCTCACGCTTCAGCTATATTGTTTTAGATACTTGAACTAGCTCTGTTGTACTTGTACTGCATTGCATCAAGTTGAGAAGATGTAGCCCTGGGTCTTAAAAGATTGTGCCTTTAGTGACATGTTTGTATATGCCCATCTTCAGAGGTGGAAAATGGATGCCAATATCTCATGCTATCATGCTTGCCGGAAAAGATGACTTCCCACTTAGTTTGCTGCTGGTTTCCTTGTTTATTGTTGCCCTGAGAAAACAGAGAGCTACACTGCCTATGGATTGCTCCGAGTTCAATGGAAAATTGTGCTCTCTGACTTAATGTAGTTTACACTGAACAACCCTATGGCCATGTTGTGGTTCTGCTCCATCAGTATGCTGTACTTCATCCATTTCCTATGTATTTGCTTTGTTGGACATCTTTTAATAACAGCATATTTGTTATTTAATTTCTTGTCTTCACATCTCTGTGCAGGAATGGATAGGTCAACAGGTTACACATACACAAAGTTAATGTACATGCTGAACATGGATGAGAAGTCCAGAGCAAAGTGAAACAGTTTGTTGTCTATTTTAGAATTGAACAAGGGCAATGATTTACTCAGTGTATGCATTTTATAAGTCTGTTCTCTAATCCACATAACTGCTTCGAAGAAGTAAAATTTGTTGTGCACGTTAAGTTGAATGTTGACGCCGTAAGAATCCTGACTCCAGTGTAATCATCTCCGTGCAAACCCTCTGACAGCGTCAGATTGGTTGTTTGCTTAGAATTGTAGTAGATTGCTGATTTATTTTTTTATTATTTTTTTTGCTCACCTCTAATAAAGTTGATGCATATTCCCTATGTGTGCATATTCCCATATTGTGCAATACAGTGCATTTCTTTCCTTGGGGAAATGGCCCTAAGTATGTAACTAGAGACTTTCTAAATGCTGTAGAACAGCTGTGCTCAACACGGCAAGGAGTTTGTTTTACTTCTACATTATTTATTCATGTATTCTTTTTCTGCCCCCCCCCCCCCC